>JAJIBD010004116.1:0-182500 GCA_021461705.1 Cryptotis parvus
TTTGTTGTTTCTTCAGCTTTTCTACTCACTTTTACAAAAATGTCCCTCCAACTCCGAGCAATAAAAACAATGGTGATTTATTTTTCCTTCCATATTTATTACTCAGTATTTCAAGTGACTCAATATTTTAGTCACTTCTTTTGAATGACTTACTACTCTTTACCACTGTCACTGATTGAATCTGGGATTCTTGTGTGTTCTTGCTGTCTTTTCGATCATATGTTGTCAACAATTCTCAAGCACATGGTACAATCTATTTCTTGATTCAAATGCACATTAATTTCTTTCATGTGTCTCCCTTTTATTTTGCTTTATGTACTAGGAATGGAATGTGAGTGTCCAGATTCAATTAGGAAAAGAATCAGAACAAATATTGATACTAGATTTCATTTTGTTGTTAGTCTATAGAAATGCCAGACTCACAGTAAGCTCTCAGTGAATGTTTGTTGAGTTTGTTGAATTGGAAGTGAATAAACACTCTCCTTTTTAACTACCCTTTTTCTCCTCCCGGGTGATGGAAGAATCAATAACAATTAAAAGAAATACTCGGCACATCCAAACATCACATGATAAATTTACTCAGACTGATAAAGTAGTGATTTTTATATACACCCCACTCTGAAGAAGTGAAAAGGTGATTGATTTAAGAATATGGAATGTTATTAAAAAGATACTAATCTCTATATGTGACATGCTTTGCATGGCATTAAAAAAATAATCCAATCTTACCAGGACTGTAACAGCAATCATATGACTTCCATCATAGAAAATGTGTGGTTCTTATCCCCATAGCAACATCTGTAGTACTTATGCTAATCACTTTACATTAACCTTGATATAAAGAAAACCCCTAGGGATTAAGCTGCTGTTGAGCCATTCAGATCAGTTCCATAATTTTCTGGTAAAATCCAGAGTAAAAATTAGTTTGACAACTAGATCCTGTTGGCAAATTTTCTTAATATACAGTGGTTAAACAATGACAACAGTTCTAGCATAGGGACATTTAAAGGCTTCACAAAAAAATGAGATAACTTACTGATTACTAATCTTTTCAAACCTTGTATAGCTCAAATAGAGGAATTTTGTTATTATTTGAAATTTAAAAATACAAAAAATACTGATTTTCTATTTTGTATTTTTAACTTATATGTTGACTGTATCACATTTTTCCTCTATATTAAAATAGCCCTAAGTTTTTTGTTAGCCAAAACACAGTTACTCACCTAGATGTAAATTTACATCTTTAAATTAGTAAATTTACATCTATAAAAAGTAAATTTACGTCATTTACATCTTTAAATTTGCAACTTTAAAATGTCAATTTTGTTCAATTTGTAGTATTATAAAACTGAAATACTTAGAATATAAACAAAGTTGCACTTCTTAATTGTAGTTTTGTGAACTACGATAATGTCTTAAATGAAATTCTTCAAAGTTTGTCTGGATTTATAAAGGAATAAAGTAAATCTATTCTCAGGTTTTCAAAAGTTTAGAAGAGCATTAAATTTTAGTCTTGCAAATTGTGAAATTTTTTGCTAATTATTACCTTTATTTTTAAATATTTTAAAAAGGAGTTTAATAAAGTATATTGCAAATCAAATTGAGCGTAGTATAACTGTTGCACCTAAATTAAAAGGAAAGAGTATTTTGTGAAAAATAAATGTGACTGCTTCCATGAATTGAATTTTGAAAATTCCCAGGGGTAATTAAGTAATTAGGTTTTGCTTCTGAACTGGATTGCTTAAATATGGGGTAGTTAATTTTAAAAACTCTAAATCTAAGTGCTGCTTACCCCAAGAGACTTGCACCTCAGATGTGAATCTCAGCCCCTTTTTCGTTTGGATTTTTCCAAGCTCAATATACAAAATACATCAAGGCAGATCTGTTAAATTTTATAGAGGAGTAGTAAAGGTAACTGTTAGAATTTCTTTAATAAAAAATAAAAATCGGTATCAACAATAAATATGTGGTTTTGTAGGGTTGTAGGCATTTATTTTCTAATATTAATATTAAAGAAATAATATTTTAGGAACTGAGTTAAAGCAACAAAAGCACATTATCTTAGCAGATTTAGAAATATGAAGCCCTAAGGGAATTTTGCTGCCTAAAATAAGATGGCAGTAATTTGTTCTTAGCTGGAGATTTGAAAGGAATATGCTTATTCTAGATTTTAGAGGCTATCCATACTCTTTGACTGAAGACCCAATTTTGCATCTTTAATACTAGCGACAGTAAAGAAATCTTTACTGAACTCATTGCTTTTATTTTATCCCTTCTTTTTAAAAATCCCTTTGATTTTATCCATCGATGCTCCTGGATAATCCAGGCTATTTTCCCTATGATTCCTGATTTATAACCTAAGTTTATCTACAGCATCAATTTCCATTTGCCCTCTATTAAATTTGTTACCAAATTCTGAGAATTATGATATAGAAATATCAGCAGTTCTAGAATACCTGCTACAGTGGTAATTGCTAAAAATTATTGAATGAGCAATATAGAATGCATTAGGTACTTTATTTGCTTTGAAACAAAATTAATCATTGTATATTGAACTTAATTCCATATATAGCTTTATTGTGAATTAAATTTGCATAATTCAAACTAATGTTAGATTTCAAATAGTAGATTTCAAATGGAAGAAAAGAAAATTTCTCAATTCATTCCAATTAAAAAATATATTAGGGGGTCGGAGCGATAGCCCAGCGGGTAAGGCGTTTGCCTTGCATGCGGCCGGCCCATGCCAGCCTGGGTTCGATCCCGGCATCCCATAAGGTCCCCTGAGCACCGCCAGGAGTGATTCCTGACTGCAGAGCCAGGAGAAACCTCTGAGCATTGCCGGGTGTGACCCAAAAAGCAAAAAAAAAAAAAAAAATTAGGGCCGAAGCGATAGTCCAGTGGGTAGGGCACTTGCCTTGCACACGACTGACCCAGGTTCGATCCCTGGCATCCCAGATGGTCCCCGAAGAATTGCCAAGAGTAATTCCTGAGCGCAGAGCCAGAAGTAACCCCTGAGCAATGCCAGGTGTGATCAAAAAAAGCAAAAAAATAAATAAAACCATATTATATACATAAATACATCATTTTTATTGGAATAATGTTGAATATGTTGAAAATATAGCTAAAATCTTAGACCATTTTAAGATATAACATGATGTGGCCAATAATACTACCTTTCTAATAAAGCTAAAAACTACAATTTAGTCATTTCCACTTTGCATTGTGAAGTAATGGTCTAAAAATCTTAGACCATTTTAAGATATAACATTATGTGACCAATAATACCACCTTTATATTAAAGCTAAAATCTACAATTTAGTCATTTCCACTTTACATTGTGAGGAACCAAGACCATCATAAAAATCCCTTCCATTTCACATGTACAGTTTGGGGCCACATCTGGAAGCACTCAAGGCTTACTCCCAATTTCTCTACTTTGATAGATGTCACTTGTACAAGAGTCATGGGACCATAATGGATTACCAGATAACAAATCCAGGTCAGTTATGTATAAGGCAAGCACCTTACATACAGTACTATATCTCCAGTCACCTTATATTTCAGAACATGACATGTTCTGAAAAAAATATAAGCAGCCCCACCCTGCTGTTCCTCTTGGGAGGCGACTTTGAGTGGTGCTGCTGCTCAGCAGGGGCACAGCACAGGAGTCTTTGGAGCCCCCGCAGTCATCAGAGAGGACCCACCTGCTGTCAGAGATCCAGGCCCTGCGTGCTCAGCTGCGCCTGAGGCACTTGCAGAACCAGGAGAAGCTGCAGCAGCTGTGCACAGCACTCACCAGCACCGAGGCCCCGTGGGAGCCGGGGGGAGCACCAGCCTCCTGACAGGGTGGGTGTGGCCTTGGTGATAAGTTCCCATGAGCGATTTCTGGTCCACTTGGGGCTACAGCACATGTAGGTTCCACCGCCTGAGTACCAGGCAAGCCTGGCTCAACTGTGAGCCCAGGTAGATGGATCACACGAGCAGAGTGGGGAGGGCTGCATATCCAGTGTGGGCACTGCCAAACCACAGCTAGGAGACTAGACTACCTTCTAGGTTGTTGATTCTTTGGGGTCTTTTATGTAAATTCCTGTCACCTCGCGGGCCGGAGGTGGGAGACCCGGCGAGCCCCTCCCAAGACCACCCCCCTCCTCCACGGCGCCACCTTTTCCCTTCCACCCACCCGCCGCCAGCCGGTCCCGACACCCACCCTGGCAGCTTTTTCCTCAACCGGCCCAGGTCTGGTCCAGGACTCCACACACGGGGCGGCTGTTCCTTGCCTCTCTGTGCACAGCCGTTATGAGGCAGTCGGGGTATGGCGGGCTGCCCTGGCCCACCACCTCGGGAGCCTGACCGCCGACCCCCCTCCCACTCCCTGGCCGCCTTTTCCACTTCTGGACTTCCCTCCGCACTCCACCCAGCAGCCAGCCCACAGCGCCAGCTCGCTTTTCCAGGCGTCATCAATAAATGTTTATTGGAGGTGTAAAGAGTTTGCCTGCTGCAAAGCTTCAGCTTCTTGTTGTATATGATATGCCAAATTAACAATATTAGGTCATTCTCGACCTAATATAATGGTTTGAGGCTCTTTATGTTCCTGTAGCAGCCGGCCCCTGGCTCTACTGGCATGAGACAGAACAATGGAGATAACTGGTGCCCGCTCTAGGAAATAGATGATCAACGGGAAGATTTGATCGTGTCGTGACCTGTCACCTACAAATAAGGCAGATTACTCTCTTCCGGCTGTGGAAGAGGTGGGCCCCCTGATGATGCCCACCGCATAGCTGGCTGTCTAGATGCTGGGACCAGGGAGATAGCACAGCAGGGAGTGCACTTGCCTTGCACACAGCTGACTCCGGGTTCATCCTCAGCACTCCATATGGTCTCCTGAGCACCATAAGGAGTACCTTGAGCAAAGAGCCAGGACACTCCCTCCCCACCCCGCCCCACACACACAGGTAAACAGAAACTGGCTCAATAGTCCTCTTACCTCCCTGCTGTACTGACTGATTTTTAGGAAGGCCACTTTCAGGAGTTCTTGGGACCTTGGTGTGTGGTGTGAGTGGGTTGGACTCTTACATGCCAAGCATGGGCTCTGTCCCTTGAGTCTCTCTCTCTCTCTCTCTCTCTCTCTCTCTCTCTCTCTCTCTCTCTCTCTCTCTCTCTCTCTCTCTCCCCCTGTGCCTGTTATGTCTGGTTATGGACCTGTGACACTTTTTTAAAGTGTTCGTAACAGTTGGGCTGCCCACCTTACACACATTGTACCAGCCGCCGTACTCTCCAAACGAGGCCCCGCCTGGAGACTCACAGACATGGGGCAGAGCTGCTACTGACGCTCCCTGTGCCCAGCCACTCATGAGGTACCGGGAGGGGTGGCGGGTTCTAGCCCTGGCCTGGCTAGAGCCTCATAACAAGCCAGATGACCCCCCAGTCCATGAGGGCCTTCATTTTCCACATCCGGACTTCCCCTCATCAGAACTCCACCCAGCAGACCAGCCTATCACAGCCCAGCTTCGCTGCCACGAGGTTCATCAATAAATGCTATATTTAGAGATGACTACAAGAGTATGCAACCCACACGGCAGAGCCTGGCAAGCCTCCCATGTCATATTTGATATGCCAAATACCACTAACAATTATAGACCTCATTCCCATGACCTGATGGAATGTTTTGAGGCTCTTTATGTTCCTGGAGCAAGCAGGTGCCCTTGGGCTCTACTAGCATGAGACAGGACATATGGAGATGTTTCTGGGGCCCGCTCAAGCAAATCGATGATGAACGGGAAGACAGTGACAGTGATGTCATGAGAATGATTTTATGACAGAATATTGTCTTCTCACAAAGGATTTAAATTTGGGGCCGGAGAAATAGCACAGCGATAGGGCAATTGCCTTTCAAGCAGCTGGTCCATGCTGGCCTGGGTTCGATCCCGGGCATCCCATATGGTCCCCGAAGCACCACCAGGGAGTTATTCCTGAGTGCAGAGCCAGGAGAAACCCCTGAGCATTGCCGGGTGTGACCCAAAAAAAAAAAAAGGATTTAAATTAGATAACTAAGTATACATACAGGTAGAACTAATATGTTAGGCAAAAAAATATGCACATTGAAAATAAAAGGTATAATAAAATTTTTGTTTTTAAATGTAACACATTACAATAAAAATCAAAATATAATCAAGACAAACGATTATCGTAATCTTAGATCACTGAAGTATGTTTTAATTATGAATGTATGGAAGTAAAAAGTTCTTCCCTAGGACTACAGTTCAAGACACTGAATGTTAATGCCATAATTAAACACAATTAGAACATAAAAATATCAATATTAAAATCATTAATAGAATGTTTTAAAGATGTTATGCATAATTCTTATGGTTCAAGGAGAATCATTTCCTTTTCACTAGTAATTATTTCTGAATCTTAAGCCTTGTATTTTTTAAAGATAATATGACTATCAATTTGACAATAACATAAAAAAGCTAACTAAAACTTCATGATGGTATCAATTGGCAACATGTTTTTATTAGGATTTTCTGTAATAATATCCAAGTCAGAACTTTGTTCTACACAGATACATCCTAAATTTTATTTTACTTCTCAATATACCACATGCATATTGGGATGGAAACTAGATGCATGGTTTTGATTATTTTTACAGGATGAGACACTCATAAAAGATATAGTCTGTAATTAAAATATGCCTCTCATGAACTTTTGTGAGGGTAAAACAAAGGAAATGGCAAATGGTGAGTTTCATTGATGTTAGTATATGCCACACTGTTTTGGAAAACAGAAAACAAATAGGTTTAATTCCCTTTCCTATCGAAGGTTGAAACTAACCTCTGACATTCATGTCATGTTTGGGGTATGAGGAGCGAGTGTCACTTGTCCATGAACAGCAAACATGGTTAATTGTGCTCAGGGAAGTAAATATCAGCAATGGAAGATATCGCTTGAGTCAACAGAAGTATAGCTGCAAACATATTATTTTACGTAGTAAAATTTATTGAGCTTCTGCTATGTATCAGATATTGTTCTAAGAGTTTTTAACATGCTTTGACTAATCTCTTGACACTGTGAGATGCTACTCAGGAAACAGGGACAAAAAAGATTAAATTATCTAACAAAAACAAGCATTCTTACTCATCTGTGGCATCTAGGGAATATCCCAAGAATGTGGATAATATCAGTATATAATATACCATGACATTGGATTACAGACCAGAGACTACCAGGTTCAAATGGGAGTGGGGGGGGAACAATTAGGTTGACTGGAAATTACAAGGGGACATAAAACCATGGTCTGGAATACGTGGGTGGTAGCTACAGGCTATAACACTATGCACCAAAACTATAACTGTCGAAAGCAACAAATGATGAAACAAATGGAAGATGGGCTGGGAAGGTGCGACCTGAGAATTTCATAGAGACAAGGGTTATATAGTACAGTAATAGAAACCCTTACACATAATGGATATTGTGATTCTACCAGTACATTTCACAAAGAACCAAACTTTGTGCTAAACAGTACAAAGTAAATTATTATTTTCCAGATAGAGGAAAGTAGGAAGATTATTAGTAAACAGCTACTACTAAAACATTGACCTTAGACTGATCTGCAAAAGGCTTTTAGAAGTGTCTGCAAGTAGGTAAGAGATTATTGTGGGAATGAGATTCTTTTTTTTCTAATATACAAGATGGTATGAAGTTTGGACTTTCTATATGCAGTGGAAGAAACAGTGGAAGAAAATTAAGGACAGTTATTCAGATGTTTTTCTTGAGAAAATTCGAGCATAAAAAAGTCATATAAAAGTAGTTAGAATGATTGATGGAAGAAGATAGCTTTCATATAGAAAAAACAGCTATCTCCTCTAAGGCAGCATGAGTTATGACGAGTGCTTGATAATGAGCAGGAATTGAAAAAAAAAAAGCTGGTATTTTCAAAGACATTATCAGGTATAACGAAAAGGGTGCAGTGATGATTAACCATAATGATGATGATAATAGTAGTTAACATTAATAAATGATTACTCTTTGTTAGATTTTCTATTTATCCTAACAACTCTATGCATTTTTGTTATCGATATTATTTTCACAGATGAGATGTGAAGGTTAAATAATTTGCCATGATTATAGAGTTAGCAAGTGTCAGAATTAAAATCTAACAAAATACTGTCTCTGAGCCTGCATTGTAACATATTGTGAAGCTTCCCTTTGTGTGGAATTCAGGTAAGGAGCAGAGAGGATCCCAGGTTTCTGAATATTATTTCCTATCAGACAAAAGATGAGATTTAGTCTCTCCCGTGTTCCCACTTGGTTATTATTTTAATATAACAAAGCTGGTATGTTATCTGCCCATTCTCTTATTTACTGAAATAATACAATCCTTGACCTCATAATCAACTTAACCTCTATTACTATTCTAAATACCATATTGTATCTTCAAAGGTAATTGCATTGGAGGTTAAGTTTCAACACGTTAATATGTGAAGATGATTAAGTTTTAATAGTCACTACAGATAAATTAGAGTGCATTTTAATACAGAATTGGGATCACAATGCTGATGGTAACTTGAAAATAAAGACTGGACTATTGTGTGCAGTAGCAGCGAGCTTATCAAAAATATCACAGAAAGTGGAAGTGGAGAACTTATTTAGAACATAAAGATATGGAAAAAGCATGCATTTGAATGAAGACCATAAAGAGAAGATACTGACGTTGAATGCAATATAGTACAAGAACCAAAGTGAATTTATGAGGTGTGTGTGTGGGGGGGGGGGTGGGAGGACAGTTACTCTAATGACCTGTGGAGTAGTCAGTGATCCCAGTGGCTCCAGAAAAGTCAAGTACAATAAGAACTGAAAATGCCAATTTGGCAATTTGGAACGCCTTAATGATCTCAGCATCTATATTATCAATAGGGTGGTTTAGGAAAACATCAGACAGCCTTGGATGGAATAATAAGTCATAGTTGACGGAGTATAACTAGTAAATGTGAATTACTGTTGGAATTTAAAGGAGAAGATAGAGATAGAAAAACACTTATAAGAATTCCAGTTTTCATTGTAGCAAAATTTTCTAAATGTGTATTGCTCAATTTTTTGGAGGTACCATACTGTCAAATATTTTAAGTACAGTATTGTCAAATAATAGGGTTAAATCTCACCATTCTACAAGGAAGTGATCATTGATGTCAAAAGAGGGGTTCGACAGGGTGATACCATTTCACCAAAACTCTTCAGCGCCACACTCGAGAACATCATGCGACAATTAGAATGGGAAGGAATGGGGAGTGAAGATAGATGGTCGGCAACTACACCACCTCCACTTCGCTGATGACATGGTTCTAATAACACCAAATATTAGCCAAGCGGCACAGATGCTGGCTGACTTTGACCGAGAATGTAGAAAGATAGGTCTACAGCTGAATCTAAAGAAAACTATGTTTATGAAAAATGAAGTAGTTCCAGAGGCCCCATTCACGCTCAATGGAATAGACATCTCTGAATGCAGCAGTTATGTGTACCTAAGTTGAGAAGTCAACATGATGAATGACCTAAAACCTGAGCTGCGCAGGAGGAAGAACGCGGCATGGAATGCCTTCAAAGGCATCGAAGAAATAGCTAAAAGGACAAAGAACCACAGGCTCCGGGCACATCTCTTTGACTCCACTGTTCTCCCTGCATTAACATATGCCTCAGAGACCTGGGCCCTACGAAAGCAGGATGAGAATGTTATTTGGGTCTCCCAGAGAGAAATAGAAAGAGCTATGCTTGGAATATCACGCCTCACTCTAGTGAGAGAAGGAATCTGGAGTTCTGACCTCTGTCGCTATTCCAGAATCAGGGACACTGTCTCGTTTGCCAAGGCAAGGCATCGAAAATCGAATGGGCTGGACATGTAATGCGACTTGGAGACAACTGCTGGACTAGAGCCGTTACTGACTGGATCCCACGGGATGTCAAAAGATCACGTGGCCGCCCACCTAAAGATGGTCAGACTTCCTTGTCAAGACCCTGAAGGAAAGGTTTGAGGCTCTTCATATTCCTGAATCAACCAGATGCCATTGGGCTACATTGGCACGTGATAGGGTCCAATGGAAATGTTACTGGCTCCTGGTCAAGCAAATGGATGAATAACGGGATTCAAGTGATTCAAGTGATGGACCTTTTGGAGGACTATATGGAAATGCAAGATGTTACTACTTTGCTGACATATTGCTTGCTTAGTATTTTTCTTTTTTTGCTTTTTTTGGGTCACACCCTGCAATGCTCAGGGGTTTCTCCTGGCTCTGCACTCAGGAATTACTACTGGTGGTGCTCGTGGGACAATATGGGACACCGGGGATTGAACCTGGGCCTGCATGGGCCGGCCGCGTGCAAGGCAAACGCCCTACCAGCTGGGTTATCGCTCCAGCCCCTCTTCCTTGTTTTTATATGAGGTTTCTCTCACAGGAAATTCTTGTCAAAGAGCAAGCCATGGCACAGATATGTGAAAGATCTGAATAGACAAAACATTTAACCCTTAAATAAATGAATGGATTTCATATATTTTTAGAAGTAGCAGCACTGAGACAAAAATAGTCCTAGGATCATATTTGAGACGTTTATCGTTTTGAAGATGAGGAAATGGCAAACCATGGAATCAATTCCTACACAGGTTTGACAAATTTTAAATGAAACTAATTTAAAGTGCATTCGATACTGAGCTCTCCAAGAAAGAATATCATATTAATTTAGGAGACAGAGATTCACAAACTGCACTATCACTATCACTATCTTCCTGTTCATCATCTATTGGCTCGAGCGGGCTCCAGTAACATCTCCATATGACCTGTCTCATACTAGTAGAGCCCAAGGGCACCTGCTTGCTCCAGGAACATAAAGAGCCTCAAACCATTATATTAGGTCATGCAAGTGACCTAATATAATTGTTACTGGTATTTGGCATATCAAATATGACACAGGTAGCTTGCCAGGCTTGCCGTCTGGGATTAATCATAAATACATCTAATTCACCCTCAGGAAAATACACATCTAGAAACCACCTTCTTCAAGCAACAAACAAAATGTGTGCTCCCACCCTCACTGCGGGCTGCTACTATGGATCCGCCTGGGTCATTCTAGATTCCCTTGAGCTTGGCTGAGTTTTGAGGGGACACATATCACCCTCTTTGGGAAACGTAGTCTAGCAATACAAACTGTTCTTCAGTTCTTTATTCGCAATTTCTTCTTACTTAAATCAACCCTAGATGCAGCAATCAGGTTTTGACATTATGTGATTTTTTAAAATGAGCTAAATCAAATAATGAAAAAATATATGAAAAATAGTTCATTTACCCTATTTATTATAGAAATTTAATAGTATTGTGTGTTTTATAATTCAAAGGAAATAAGGAAAGTGATGGGGGAAAATAGTTATCACTTCATGAGTTTCTTTTGATTTTCTAGCTTAATGTATGAGCCCTGCCTGCCCCTCGAGGTGTTGCAGGTGTGTCTGCAGTGCCTGTCTGCATGGGCAGGTGGCAGACAGGAGACAGGCTTGTCTACACCCAGGGCGTTGTCCATGGGCCTCTGGATGGTTGATGATCTGACATGGAAAAAGACTGGACCCCCTGGGATGAACCCACAGCCACAGCAGAGCCTGGCAAGCTACCCGTGGTGTATTCGATATGCCAAAAACAGTAAGAATAATGGACCTCATTCCCAATGAATGGAGACATTACTGGTGTCCGCTCAAGCAAATTGATGAACAATGGGAAGACAAGTGACAAGTGACAATGTATGAGCTTTTCTTGAAGAGAAATTTTATGTATGAAAAACCGACATAAAAGAAATAAAACTGATTCATTCTCTGAGTGGTAAAATTACAGGATTTTAATTTTCTCATTTTGCTTATCAAGCAATCAGTTGTATTTCAGCAATGGTCGTAGTGTAGTAGTAAAATATTTGTATTGACACAGGGAAAAAAAGTGCTCTTGGTTGAATCACATTACTTCTAGGATTATAAGAACTAAATTATGCCTTTTTACTTTCATATTAATTTTCAATTCTACTTTACTTTAGGTAGACCCACTATCTCATCTTGTTTATTGAGTATACACAATGTAAAATCGCATCAAACAGAAGCTCTTTTTTTATTTATTTATTTATTTATTTATTTATTTATTTATTTATTTATTTATTTTGCTTTTTTGGGTCACACCTGGCGATGCTCAAGGGTTACTTCCGGGCTCTTTGCTCAGGAATCACTTCTGGTGGTGCTTAGGGGACCATATGGGATGCTGGGGATCGAACCTGGGTATGCAGCATGCAAGGCAAATGCCCTACCCACTGTGCTATCACTCTGGCCCCACAGAAGCTTTTATTAATTATTCCAGTCATCAATTGCATAATATTTTTTCTTAGCCTCTAATCCACAGTCTATTAAAAAAATTTGGGCATTGCTCATGAGATCTTCTTTTAAAAAATATTATTTTTTAAAAGAATGTTTCTTTTCATACATGAGTCTATGTTACTGATAGTCATTTTAAGCAGACACCGTTAAAGTTTATGCAGTATTCACAGACCATTACTTTAAAAAATTGTCAGACTAGCAGCTTCCCAGCAGGTTTCAAAACCTGGGCACGGATCTGCTCAGGTATACTCAACATTTTATTATCTTTTTTTATTATAGTTGGACTATTTCTTGAAAGCCTTACACCAAGGCCCCTGATTTCTCACTGAGAAGCAGCCTGCTCTTGTACTCTTCTGGATCATTGGTCTGATAACTGTAACACAGTCGGGGAATTTTTGTAGGTTACATTTTAATGCCCTAAGCTTTCTGACATATGAGAGCCAAAAAGTCTCAAGAAAGAAGGATGAGAATAGGAAAACCCTGATACTGTGTGACCTGCTAGACTGTTCTTATACCTTTTTTATAGACTGTTTTTATAGACTAGTTCTAGAACATAGACACTCTTTAAATAAACAAATCATGCAATTTTAAGTTTTTGGAAGTTTTTAATATAAAAACTCTTATTCTTATGAATGGTGGTACTTTGTATTTTCAGTTTTGAATTTAGTAGTCTCTCATCCATGAATCAAACACCATCTAATGTTCCTTTTAATGTTCCTTTAACAGAATATTGGCAACCAACTAAATGCACTGTATTTACTAAAACATTAAAGATGGGTTTCATACCACAGAACTGATGGTCTTGTCTCAGTGAGGAACACAGTTTTTAAACATCGAAATTCAGAAAATAAATCACAGCAAAGGCAAAAAACATGCATGTGATGATAACATAAACCTGTTCTAAAAGTGCATTGAAACAAAATCCTACATGTCTCTGATAATTAATTCATAAAACAAAAAAACACTGTGCATTGGAAAATGTAAAGACATCTTCTTTGTGTAGTTAGAGCCATAAAGAACCTTTTAGATATTGCCTTGGTGGGTATAAGAAGTCTAAAGGACAAAATTGTTAATTGGCAAATTTTGATCTCTGAAATGCCTGTAAACAGATGAGGAAGAATCTTTTTGCTTTCTGTACTATTTCACTTTCTGTACAAAATTCATATGTGTATGTGCATGTATACTTGTGGGTATGTTTCTTATCGATTTTGACTAAATTTTGTTTATGTTTGGAGGTGATTCTTCTGTATTTTAATGTATTGAATTTAAGTGAAATATTAGTATGACGTATCTATTGATGAAATTAAGAGCCCTTTTACTCTCACTTATTTCTGCTGCATGTACTACAAATCATATTTTGGATATTTAAAACATCATCTAAAATAAATTAAGGTTTTTAATATTTAGGGTAAGATATTAGACATATTCAATCTGATTGGATTGTTTATTTCACCTTTCCTTCAAACTTTTTAGTAAGTCCTTAGTTTCTCAAATATGCGCTGCATTTAAAATTATGTAAACCATATCTTAATATTCAGCCTTTACATAAACATGTCCAGATAATATTCAATCCTTATAATGATATTCTTGGTGATGGAATAAAATAAGTTTAGTTTTATTTGCTTTCTTTCTCAGAGTTATTGTAAAAGTATTTTTCCTATAGATTTATTGGACCTCAGAGACCTCCTTGCTCAAAATATGAATCTTTTCCAATGAAGAGCTGTGTCACTTTTCACATGTCAATCATGTCACGAAACTTACTTGGAATTGCTAAGGAGTTACCTAATTTGAACAGAGAAAAATCACTGTCACTAACTGATAGGGAATATCAAGTAGTAAGGTCACAATGGTACATTTTATTGATAAGACATATTGTCTAACAATAGCTTAAAGTTAGCGTGCTACCAAAAACATTCAGTGACAATTTCTTGCTATTTTATATTTATCAAGAGTCAAGTAAGCTCGGGGCCCCGGGTCCCCTACAGTGCGATCGTTCCCTTCTCGGTGGGAATGGATGAAAACTCGAACCGTGCAGCTTTAAAAGGTTTACTATACAGGTCAGGCATAATCGCAAAAGGAAAAGCCCGGTGCTTAGGTTCCAGGCTGACCCCAGCCCGGTAGGCCAGATGGCGCCCCGTGTAAAGGCCCTGTAAAGGAGGAGACAAAACTCCCAAAAGGGTGAGCCTCAAGAGAGCCCAAAAACAAGCGCCAGGCAGGCTGTTTATACCCTGCACCGACCTTCCTCCCACTGTTATGGAAAGCAGGAGGGTCAAATGCCTAGGTATCCCTCCCTGCACCTCACAGGCCCTTTAGTTGCTAATGTTTGAGCCAAGATCTGCCTAAATGTCTTTATAGGGTAGAGAAGGGGGTTTCTGGATGGCATGTCTCTGTACCAAGACTATACTAATGCCAGTTAAATATTTCTCCAAGCCTTCACAAGTCTCTTCTACTTCATTGTAGTTTTGTATTTTAGTTGCCTTTGAGTATATCAGGGAGCCTGCTTGTTTGCTGAGCAACGCATTTCTCTCTGGTCTAATTACTTGGGTCCTCTGGCCTGGTTATATGCTGGTAAGATCTAGCTGTCCCACGATATTGTGGTAGCTTGGGAGAATATTTATACCAGCTAGTACAGCATACATGGTCAGATAAACTGCCACATTTGACTACCCCTTATCTGAGTGATTTGCAGCGGCAATTCAGAGCAGATCAGCTGCCCTTAGGAGTCCTGCAACAAAGGCCTTGTTTCTCAAGGTTTTTTTTCCAACTGTGGCCTTTTTTTGGCCTCGTTTCCTTTTAGCCATTCACTGATTAGCTCCTTACCTTCATGCCATGACTCCTTCCACATTCATACTTGATTTTCATGTGTGGACTCTTAGAATACCATAAGGGTCCAGTGAGGACAAAATGGCCTCTGGGTGAGAAATGAGAGTTTAAAGTATGGGCCATCACCATCTCTTTATAAACAAACTACTGGTATCCCAGTCATAAAGAATGATGACAGTTTCTGGAATAATTTTTGTGGACTGAATGGTTGCTTCCCTGTAATTTCTTTTTTTTCTTTTTGGGTCACACTCAGCAATGCTCAGGGTTGCTCCTGGCTCTGCACTCGGGAATTACTCCTAGTGGTGATGGAGGGCCACCCATATGGGATGCCAGAGATTGAGCTCCTGTTTGCTGCATCCAAGGCATATGCCCTACCCACTGTGCTATGACTCTGACCCCTGTTTCCCTGCCATTTATATGCTGCAGTTTTGGAGTCATGGAGCCTCAAGGAGCCATGCAGCCTCAAGGAGCCATTGACTCAAAGCCTGCAAATTAAGGGGGAAGGCTATTCATGAGACTAAAGACCATGTTAGAGATCCTATTCCTTCCTCTCATTTTACACTTGCAACCTTAAAAAAGAAAGGTTATAGGGTAGCAATATTGTCTGCATGGACTCATACCATTAACAGTATTATAATAAACAAATACATAAGAAAATTTAAGTGGTGAGTCCTGGAGCAGCCTCTTTTTATTTTTATTAATTAATTAATTTATTTTTTGCTTTTTTGGCCACACCCGGCAACGCTCAGGGGTTTCTCCTGGCTCTGCACTCAGGAATAACTCCTGGTGGTGCTCAGGGGCCATATGGGATGCCGGGGACCCGGCCTGACAGGCCGGCCGCGTGCAAGGCAAACGCCCTACCCGCTGGGCTATCGCTCCAGCCCCAGCAGCCTCTTTTAAAGGAACCAGAGCGATGTTGTCATCAAGGAAAGGAGCTTAGCAAAAGCTCCTTGATGCAATACAACTAGTATTAAGATGAACCTAGTGTTGTCCCTTCACCAGCTTTCCTCCTCATCTGAATACTCAAAATCATGCCCAGAGTAGGGATTTGACCTGTTACTGAAATATGCAATCCGTTCCTGAGCAAGACACCATGCTGGCTATATTCCAGACTCCACCTCTCCTTGCATGAGGGTGAGTGGGGCAGGGATCTTCATGCTTGCTGTACTTAGAGGAATTAGTCAAAACCAGAGGGAGAGGCACAGAATGTTCTATCTCAGATATGGGTTATGAATGATCATAACAGGGGACTAGCAAATGGCCAAAGGCAACTGACAACTGAGTTCCAGTAGGGATCTTTGCATGGGGGGTGTAGGGAGAGAGGGAGATACACACAGCAATGCTCACCAACGGTGGAAGGAGGCAAAACTGTGGTGGAAGGTGTGGTGCTGGAATATTCAGTGCATAAAACTCTAATAGTAACAGTTCGTAGACTACGGTGCCTAAAATTAACTTATTTATTTAAGTACAAATTTCTATCCCTGCAAAATGAAAGTGTGCACCCCAGCTCTCAAATTACTTTCTCCATAATGCTCAAGCACAGAAACCAATAAAAGCCCTCCCAGAGACAATGTGTACTTAGCTCATCACCTTACTGGTTACCAGTTGAGAGAGCTGATGCCACGCCCATACCTAGAAACAGAGATATTTAAAGGTGGGACGTAGGGAGGTAATGAAATAAAGATGGATCCTCATGAGAAGGTTTAATGTCCTGTAAGGAGAGTCGAGAGATCTCTCTCCCCTTCTGTCACCTGTGACTCCCTGGGAATCTCAGCCAGTTAGAGCTTGGAACTGAACTTGTGAAATATTTTGCTCTCATGAACCCACGTTTCTCTGGGTGAGCACTGTTAGAAACACCCTATTTCTTTACATGGTTGCTTTTGAATTAAGTTTTGATCTTTGAACACTCTGAAATCTTTTTCTCCTGCAAGTTTCTATATGCCGCACCTTCCATTAGAGATCGCACCAGAACCCAACCATGATCTCACCCAACTAACCCAACCCATCTTGATCTCCGACATTCATCTTTCAGAGCTTTGAGCGAATACACTGCTCGGTTTGACAAGCCACCTGTTTATGGCATTTTCAAGTTCACCAAGTCAGTTGCCCTCAAAGGCAAACGTGTGCTGAAAAGACCCAACATTTCTGAGGCTGCTGAGATTTCTCAGCGAAGACTAAACAAGGTCAGGGTGTTGAGCTTTGTGATTCTATGCTGTCAACTATTTCAGAAATCAACCAATAACCTTTCACCCAAAGCAGAAAGTACATGTTTAGCTATCCGGCAGAGAAAACAGGTTGCTGGAAACAAAAACTTACAGCTATTTTCTCATTGCTCATGAGAACAATTGCTTGTCTTTTGTTGCTGTTCTTGCTGTTTGGGCCACACTTGACTACGCTTAATGATTACTCATGGTTCTGTGTGAGCAGATCAAACCAAGTTATTTGCATGCAAGGAAATGTGCTATCTCCGTCCCTAATCCATGTCTGGTTTAAGTGAGTTCAGGAGAGGTTGGCATTGTGGAGAAGGAAGCCACAGCCCTATTTATTCTAAAAGTTTAGGTTTTAGTGTTAGAGGGAAATGTTTGTGACTCCTGCCTAGATCTATGATAGGGTCATCACCCTGAGCAAACTACTTAAGTTCATTGTTTCAGCAGTTCTGTAAATGGAATATTATCATGGACCACTTTAGATTTACCAGATCGTTCATCATCCCTCTCTTATTATATAATTGTTCCTAACTAGCTAGCCCCACACCCTCCCTAGACCCTAAATATGTGTGATAATTAAAACCACAGGTAAGAAATCAAATAACTCTACTAGAAACTTTCCAGTAGTATCCATTTGTCTCAGAATAAAAGCAAAAGGAATAAATTCGCTACCGATTTATATAACACCTGGAACCTAGGAAAACTTTTTATGACATAAAAATCTACTTCTCATTAGAAATAAAAGTCAAGGTCTCCTTATTGACAATGAGGCTTTAACATTCTGCTTCCACACCCCATTACATTTCTACCATATCTATTTCTCCTTTCTTCTGGCTCTAAGTGTAATTCTATACTCAAAGGTTACATTCTTACAGGTGTAATCCTCAGAACTGGAAGACTGACCATTCCTTCTGTCTAAATGGCTATTGCACTGGATTGTTGTTACTTCATGAATTTTTTCACCATCTAATTTTGCATTTTAATTCTCATGCATATCTATTTTCTGCATAAGCTTCTGTGCTATATTTATCATTATGTAATATGCTGCACGGTGGTATTTTTTAATAAATCATCCTTCCATGTCTCAAATGCATTGGGATAGAAAGCATTTTCATTTTATTTATCCATTCATTTTCTTCCAATGCCTATCACAGTGGTGTCTGGATATAGCAGACACTCAAAATGTATGTGCCGATTTAATGAGCAAATCAATCAATAATATGAAGAAGGCTTTCTAAGGGTCACTGAGGAGCAGAGGATGGGAAAGAATACATTAGTAACTAAAAGATGAAGCAGAAGTAAATATACTAAGAATTTGCCAAAATACTTCGGTACTCCCTCTTTTTATAACCTTAAAATACTTCTGTACTCCCTCTTTTTTTAAATTTTGGTGTTTTACATAAAGTAAAAGTAAAATTTTCAGTTTCACTCATTGTATCTCATATTTTTATTTTCATTTTCATGACAGATTATTTTATTCTTTGGTTTCATTTCATAAAATGGATACTTCAAAAACATTTTTCTTTTAATATAAACAATTAAAACAGAGAAATTTATACATTTGTTGTTAGGCATTCCCAGGCAATGATGAGATAAAAATAAAATATAACTACATACACATACAGTTGAAATATATTTTAAAAAATACATAAAGAAATCTCCTATGACAGCCATTTTCTTTCTCCAGCCGGTTTAAGGCATACATCATCATGACTTCTAAATTTTAATTAACAAGGAACAAATATGATAGTTTGATAGGCCCCTGACCATTGCAAAATTACTGATTGCAAAGTCTGTCTCCTCAGAAACTAATCAAAAGGTGACACATTCTGTTAACTTCCTATTATACATTCATAACATCATCTTTCAATTCAATGTCATAAAGAATTTATGTAGGACATTAATCATGCAAGGCCACTAAATTGTTCTCATTTTAGTGATAATTGTTTACTCCTATAAATGGTTTGTGTTGAGCTCCAACAAGCCAACAAAATAAAAAATAAATTGAACTCCCCATCTATTAGGGGGCAAAATTATATTATAGGGGAAAAACAACAAACTGAATATATGATATAAATAGGATAAAACTTAAATTTTGTATGTCTCCTCTTTTTAAAGTACAGAAACTAATGAGAGAGTGAGAGAGAGAAAGAGAGAGAGAGAAAGAGAGAGAGAGAGATCTGTGCCCTCCACTAAAATATATAAAATAGGGGCCTGAGCGATAGTCCAGCGAGTAGGGCATTTGCCTTTCACTCCGCCGGCCCAGCCGGTCAGGGTTCTACCCCGCCATCCTATATGGTCCCAAGCACGGCCAGGAGTAATTCCTGAGTGCAGAGCCAGGAGAAACCCTGAGCATTGCCGGGTGTGACCCCCAAAAAAGCCAAAAATATAATAAAATAAATAAAATACTGAAAACCAAAGAGAAACTGAACAACAAAATCATGAATAGTAAAAATATTCCAAACAATGGCTTCATAACCTTCTTGACTCTGAAACCAGCTAAAATTCCTTGTAGTGAAACACAGTACACGTTACTATTCAAAGAGCAAAATATGTTCAAAGAGGTTTTAATCATTTGCTGGAAACTAAAATCTAATGGTGACTTAATTTAGTTATGCCTGGTGAAACGGGCATGATAACCAGAAATCTTATGATTTGACTTGTAACCCTCCATCCACTAATGCTTCTATAACCCTGAGATTGACAGCTAAACTCAATTTTCTCATCTGTAAAAACTACAGGCCCAGATAGATTTGTTTGTAGAAAGGTTTCGCCTATCATCAACACGTTATGCTTCCTTAAAGGAATCTCAGCTAATCAACACTTAGCTTCAAAAAAATAAAGCAGTGATTTGTCATCTGTTTTTAGATTTCCCCCACTGCCTACTGAATAAAATAAGAATAGGATCAATTTGAGACAGCTCTTTCAGCCCAAGAGAAACTAATGGCATGTCTATCCATGCTTTCTAAATGGAATCCTACTACATATACTTTTTCCTGTGGTAAAGAGTCTACTTTATGAGCATAATAAATAGCAATTGCCCTTTAATGGAAACTTTAGCTGTGGCCATTATGGCACAATTTAAGTGCTTAAAAACACTAATGGGAATGATACAACGTTAATTATACTAAGACTATGGGGGCTGTACACAAGAACTCCTGCAAAATTAAGTAAAACCCTGGCTAATTCTAATTACAGTCTGTCTGGAAGAGATAAGGAAAATTAACACCCCTCTCTTCCTCACTAGTACATCCCTAAAATAACAGTATTATTTGCTCACCTTCTTTGAAAGAAAAACTAAGTGACACAGAAAAACAGGAATCTGAAATGAAAGAATTTTTTCTTCAGTCAAAAAAGCAGGAAAGAAGATAAATTACTTACATAGAGCATGTATCTTTCTTTCAACAATGCTTACTTTCTTGCCGCCACTGCTTAAGGTAACCCACTTTTAAAGAGCTCATTCATTAAATTGTCAGAATCAAATTTATATTGGGAGTTCTTAAGAAATGTGCTGTATGAACCATACAGGAGAAATATATGTGCCAAGTGAAACCACAAAGATTCTTCTTCACTTCATAGAAAACTGTGGGTGTGCTTTGATTTATTTATTTATTTATTTATTTATTTATTTTGGGTGGTAATTTTGCGGCTTTTACATTGTGAATTCTTTGGTATTTTTTTTTGGCTCCACACTCTGGTAGTAGCCTGAGGTTACTCTCAGAGGTGCTGGTCAGGGACTAGACTGGGCAGTGATGGGATTCAGTTCACACCTCTGCACACTGTTAGCACGCACACTGTCCTCTGAACTACTTTTCTGGACAAGCTATCTTTTAATAATCATCATTTCAAGTTATTTTCCCCAAAATATCTGCCATGTTTGACTCATTTTCCTCTTTCCTTTCAACCCAATATACTGAATGTCTTCTATGTGCTAATATTGAGCCCAATAAAAGGATCTAAAGGTTGCATTGCCTTTAAAAGTTGATAGTCTTACAGGAAAAACCCCTGAAAATAAATAACATATTTAACTTTTATCTTAGTATCTGTCACTGTAAAAAGACTTTTCTTTCTTTGTCTTTCAGTCTCTTTTTTATTCCTTTGCATGTTCTTGCTCTCATCATTATAGACTGATTTACATAGGTCCGTAACTGAATTACATGAGAGTACTAAAAATCAAGGTACCGATTACCCGTACTTTATTAATATGTTAGAAATAAGAGATCCATATGAAAACCACCTATGGAATTGATTGGCATATTTAAGAATAAACCATTTAAAAATGAGGCAAATAGCATTTCATAAGTGCTAAAAACAAGTGTCAACCTATAATTTCCAATGAGTATAATATTATATTGACTCATGAACAAAGTGAACTCTACTGAGGAAAAGGAAAGTGCATTTTTAGTAAGTGACAGTACTAACAGAAATCACTGTAAAGCATCTCATAATTATCAGATGATATGTATTTGCAATTAACCCAAACCATTATGACAAGTATCTAGATGCCTAAAAAGTTGTCATCCTCACATCAAATCATTAAATATTACTAACAGACTATCTAATTTGTTAATGTGTCTACTTTAAAGTGATCTATAGGTCATATGTCAAACACCAGCACTGAAAAATTATTTATTCTTTCAGTAATAGCACTATTATAGCATTGCACTAGTTTCTATAACATCTAATTTGTGTTCCCTTTAAGCAATAATTGTATCATTACCTCTGAGTACATGTTTCCAAATTCAAGCTACTTTGAACATTATGCTTTTCTAATACATGTAGATTCATTTCTTTGCTTGATGGCAAGTCAAACTAAACACAAACAAGAGTTATTCACAAGTGCAATGCTTCCAGCATTATTTATTAACCATTTTCTGAAAAGTGTCTGAGGTGTTTATCTTTAAGCCTATTAGTAAGAATTTGAACATAGGCATGTTTTTCATTTTCCTTTCATTCCTGAGGGTTTCTTTTCTCCCTGAAATGTGAAGTTTCCTATTTTCTGCTATGAGCAGGAGTCATTTTTTTCTTTTCCCTCTGGAAAGTAGCTCTACCTATTTTCATTGATTACACACACACACAAACATACACACACAAACACACATATCACTGTATCACTGTCTTCCCGTTCATCATCGATTTGCTCGAGCGGGCCCCAGTAACATCTCCATATGTCCTGTCTCATGCTAGTAGAGCCCAAGGCATCTTCTTGCTCCAGGAACATAAAGAGTCTCAATCCATTCGGGAATGAGGTCTATATTGTTACTGGTATTTGGCATATATATCAAATACAACACGGGTAGCTTGCCAGGCTCTGCCGTGCAGGTAGCATACTCTTGTAGGCATCTCTAAGTCCAGCATTTATTGATGAACCTCGCGGACACTTGCGACCGCGCGAGCTGGGTGCTGATAGGCTGGTCTGCTGGGTGGAGGTCTGACGAGAGAAAAGTCCGGATGTGGAAAATGGAGGCCCTCATGGAGTGGGGGGGTCGTCTGGCTTGTTGCGAGGCTCTGCTGGGGGTTGTGGGCCAGGGCTAGAACCCACCATCACTCCCGGGCGCCTTGTGAGCGGCTGATCACAGGGAGAGCCCTCCTGGGCGCCTCGTGAGCGGCTGGTCACAGGGAGAGCCAGTAGCAGCTCTGCCCCATGTCTGCGAGTCTCACACACACACACACACACACACACACACACACACACACACACACATATATATATATATATATATATATATAAAATCAATATATATTTATGATGAACGGGAAGATGGTGATAGTGATGTATCTATCTATCTATATATATTTATATATAAATGGCGAACTTATGCTGAAGACCACATCTATCTATCTATCATCTATCTATCTATCTATCTATCTATCTATCTATCTATCTATCTATCTATCTATCTCTCTAGAGAGAGAGATAGATAGATAGATAGATAGATAGATAGATAGATATATCACTATAACTATCTTCCCGTTCATCATCAATTTGCTCGAGCTGGCTCTAGTAACATCTCCATATGTCCTGTCATATGCTAGTACAGCCCAAGGGCATCTGCTCACTCCAGGAACAGAAATAGCCTCAAACCATTATATCACGTCATGGTAATGACCTAACATAATTGTTACTGGCATTTGGCATATCAAATACGACACGGGCTGCTTGCCAGGCTTGCTGTGCGGGTGGCATACTCTTGTAGTCACCTCTAAATACAGTATTTATTGATGAACCGAGCGAGCCAGGCTGTGATAGGCTCATCTGCTGGGTGGAGTTCTGATGAAAGGGAGGTCCAGATGTGGAATATGGAAGTCCTCATGGAGTTGGGGGGGGGTCGTCTGGCTTGTTGCGAGGCTCTGCTGGGGTGGCGGGCCAGGGCTAGAAACTGCCATCCCTCCCGGGTGCCTCGTGAGCGGCTGGGCACAGGGAGAGATGGTAGCAGCTCTGCCCCATGTCTTTGAGTCTCTGGATCAGCATACCTGGGTCGGATTGAAAGAAAACTGCTGCAGGGTGGGTGTCCATGATCTGGACTGTGATAGGCTTGTCTGCTGGATGGAGTTCTGGGCAGGACTGAAAAAAAACTGCTGCAGGGTGGAGTCGATGATCCATCATACATGTGTATATATATATACATATATATATATATATATATATATATATATGTGTGTGTGTGTGTATATGTGTGTGTATGTGTGTATAACATTTCGTGTAGCATTGTCAGAATTTCTAAGCTCATTTTTTTTTCTTGATTTGAAATGCTATTTCATAGGAATATTCTCCCCCTCTCTCTCTCTCTTTCCCCCTGCTTTCTCTCTCTCTTCCCATATTCCTCTGCTTTTTCTCTCACAAAAAGAAACAAGATTTGAAGATAAAATACTTTGAGGAAGCTTCAAGAATAGAAGAAGGGTAAGGTGATGAGACAATGGAGGCAACCCAGGAATGGAGTGTGAGAGGGAAAATGGAAGATCATAGTGTTGGTGCTTTCTGTGGAGAGACTATTCTAGAACACACAAGTTTGAGATGTGGCTCTAAGGAGTGTAGGTGACTGATACAAAAGCTGTCATCCTGCAAAAATCACTGAAATCCTCTAGTACAGTGCTTTCATTGCTAAAGTGAAGAATTCAGTACCCTTAATGGATATTCTTAAAAGGAACAATGAAGACAATTTTAATTATCAGATAATTGGTGGAGAATGAAAAGTAAAGAAAATTGGGCAAATTGATTTGGTATATTTTAAGTAAGATAAGTTATTTTGGATAAAACAAGATAGAATCACCAAATATAGGATTTGACTCCTTAAAATTTCTTCAACTTCTAAAAGAAAAAGGCAATGAAATGTGGTCTTCAGCGTAAATTCGCCATTTCCTAAGCTAGAGTGAAAGCATAACACATGACCAGAGTCTCGTACAGACCAACTCAGGTTTGCTCTTTGGCATCTCATGTGGTCCACCAGTGGAATTTCGTAGTGTGAAGCCTAAGTATTGTCTTTGTGGGCCCCCAACCACAAATTATATTCTTTTAAAGTCAACCAGTTTAGGGGTAGATGAGATTTCAAGGCATAGGCACTTGCCCTAAAATGGTGTCACAACTGATTCATAGGACACATATAATCCAACTGTTGCCAACAGTGGTTACCCCAGTGCACAAAGCCAGAAATTTGCAATCTTCAAAAAAAACTCATAAAAATGTTCACAATATTTAATTTGTGAGAGAATAAAAAATGCACAGATATACAAGGTAAAAGTGTGACAAAATTTACTGATCAATTCTTCTAGTGAGAGTGTCACTTATGCTATAAGCAAAAGAGCAAAACAATCCAGTCAAATGCCTGATCTAGAAAAAAAATAAGATGTGATATTTACTAGAATTTAGTTGACTAGGAAAGTTGTTTTTATAAGCAATAATTACTCAAAAATCAACAATTGAGCTCTAATGTCAGTTTAGGAGTTATCAGGAGGAAAAAGAGTAGGGAGATGAGAAAACTGGGATAAAGGAGACAGATATATTTATAGAATAGGATCAGGCATCAGTGCTGGACTTAACATAGTATATAAACACTTTTATCTTTATTGGTCTCATCTGAATCTTGTGTTATAATGCAATGTTGACTTTAAAACATTGATAAAAATAAACATAAATTTTCTTTAGGTTGCTGATAATAGCCAAATTTCGCTCTGCTCTTTCTACCCTTAAAAATACTGACAATTATCAATATATTTATAACTTTTATGAGAAAGTAAGGAGCTTATGTGACTACACATTAAATTCAAAATGTTATTTTTATAAAACTAATCTCATTTTAGCTAATAATACCTTGAATTGTCTATCTGGTCAGTTGCATTTTATTTAATACAAGAGAGGTAAAACAGCAGACCATGAGCCAGTAGTTAGAATTAATAAATAAGAAGTTGTATGAATAATCTACAAACATTGGGCAATAAAAAAGGAAAATTTCATTTGGCTCTTGCATACACACACTAAGTGGAAGGGAATAGATTTACTTCTCTAATTACTCCTTGTTGTACTTGGGCCAATACTGAAATAATTTTATATACCCTGTACACACAGAGACTATTGAGGTAGGAGAGACCTAGAAATTGAATACAGAGGAAAAATGTCTTTTATTTTTTGCCATAAAATTCACAATACAAAGATCCTATTCTTAGAGCTATGCCAGCATTAGAACTAATCAATGTCCTTCGTTCAGATTAGCGATTTAACAATTTTTAAAAAAAGAGCATCAAGTTTATTTTCATATTTTTTATTTGAATTTTTGTTTTGTTTTTGATATGGGGACACAATAGTCTATGTTCAGGGCTTATTCCTGTCTCTCCTCTCAGGGGTCATACCTGACTATGTTCAGAAGATTGAACCCCAGTCTGCTGTGTAAAAGGCAGACTCTTTGCCTTCTATTTTATCTCTTTTCCCAAGATTTTTTTTTTGTTTGTTTTTTGGGTCACACCCGGCAATGCTCAGGGGTTTCTCCTGGATCTGCACTCAGGAATTACTCCGGGTGGTGCTTGGGACCATATGTGATGCCGGAGATCGAACCCAGGCCGGCACAAGCCAGCTGCGTGCAAGGCAAACGCCCTACCTGCTGGGCTATTGCTCTGGCCCTAAAGATGTTTTCATGCTGATTTCATCACTCCAGCCAAAGCAGTTAATTTCAAAGCCTCATGGAAATACAAAAGGCAAATTATGCTGCACAGCAACTTAAACATTTTTCTTGTGTCTATTTTATAAACAGGAATATGCATCTATAACAGGAGTGACATGGGGCAGAGCTGCTACTGGCTCTCACTGTGCCCAGCCGCTCATGAGTTGCCCGGGAGGGATGGCAGGTTCTAGCCCTGGCCCGCCACCCCAGCAGAGCCTCACAACAAGCCAGATGAGCCCCACTCCATGAGGTCCTCCATTTTCCACATCCGGACTTCCCCCTCGTCAGAACTCCACCCAGCAGACCAGCCTATCACAGCCCGGCTTGTGCGGCCACTTGCAGTCACGCGGTTCATCAATAAATGCTGGATTTTGAGATGACTACAAGAGTATGCTACCCACACGGCAGAGCCTGGCAAGCTACCCGTATCGTATTTGATATGCCAGATACCAGTAACAATTATAGACCTCATTCCCATGACCTGATGGAATGGTTTGAGGCTCTTTATGTTCCTGGAGCAAGCAGGTAGGTGCCCTTGGACTCTACTTGCATGAGACAGGTCATATGGAGATGTTACTGCGACATTAGAGATTTTAAGTACAGCAGACTTGAGTCAAACCTCCAGAATTTGTTTCCTACATGTGTCTCTCTAGCTGTGAGCACAATTGCAAGTTAATTGATCTGGTGACTTCAACTTTCCTACTATAAAACATAAACAAGAGTGTTAACACTATGGATTTCTGTGTTGATAGAAAATACTAATATATGGAAAATGCATATTTTTAAAACACACATTATAATTATTTTACCTTTGGTATTTTTTCCACGCTGCCAATTATATCTTAGTAGGACTTGATGCTATGGGAAGACATGTCTTCTATATGGCCCAGACATAATTGATTTGAAATACTTAAATAATGAAAAATCTGAAGCTTTAGATTTTCATATGTAAGAGGAAAACGAAGTGCCAACTATCGTGATGTGATAAACGCTAGTGGGAATATTAGTGTTTATAGACCCTGGCTCAGAGCAGGGCACATGGAAAGCACTTATTAACTCATCAGCTCTTTAGTTTCTTTTCTTCCCTTTAGTTTCTCCTAACCTCACTGGCCGTCTGCCAAACTATGAAAAGGCAACTACATTGTCAAAACTTGGTGGGTTCAACCAATGGACAAATGAATTCTTTATGCACATAGAAAAACATTTTAAATATCTATGTATATATGGAGTTGTATATTGGCCATCCTCATCTATTCCTGACAATCAACAGATATAGCACTTGGTAATGACACTGTGTGAATAGTTTTATACAGATAAAATAATACTTCATATGTACGTTTATATATATGCATGTATATACATTATGTATAAAAAGTGTGTACTTAAACCTACTTCTCATCTAATATGACCAAGTAAATGATAAAATATAAACCTTCTGAAAGATAATCTAACAATGTTCTCCATTTATGTTATATGCATTTGATTAAAATATATTGTGCTCTATCATTATGCAATTTTCAGACATATATTATTAAATGTAATTATATATACTATATTTAGTTAACCACTAAATGTTAAAATTTTTGTTCTGTTTTGGGGCTAGTCATGGCATTGCTCAGGGCTTGCTCCTTCAATTATTCTCTGGGATCACTCCTAATTGGGCTTAGGTCATCATACAGGATACCAAAATAGAAAACAGATCAGTGGAAGAAGGGAATGTTCCTTACTTACTGTACGCTCTTCAGGCCCTTGGTTCTATTATTTATCATAGATTTGACTCCTTAATCTCTTTTACCCACCTGCACCCCACATTCCCTTCTAGAAAACAGTTTTTTTTCCTAGTTTGAAAAAGTGTTTCATGGTTTGACAGTTTATTTACCTTAGCTGTTGGTTTTTCTACCACAGAACAATGAAACATAATCTTTCTTTGTCTGGTTTCCCTAAGTATAATACCATCTATCCATGTACATCCAACATATTTATTCAATAATCTATCAGTGAACATTAGGTTACTACCAGTTCTTGGATCTTATAAATAATGCTGCAATAAAAATGAGCATGTGCTATTGGGTGATGCCCCACCTACTAGGCCTGGATTTTTGCATTGCTGATGAGATTCTTTTCCTTCCTAATATCCATTTGCATATCCGTTAAGGCCAAATAGATTTCTTTCTTGTGAAAACACAAGATAGGAGCTTGGAAGGAGGTACTTGTGAGTCATTTTGACCCTGAATTTTTTTGCTCCTGGACATCCCATCATATTTTCTAACTACAAGCCCCAGTACCATTTAGATTGGATTTATTTCCTCACAATCCTGGTCCTCTGCAAGGGACTGGATGGTACCAGGAAGAGAATGACCCTAGTTATGAAATGGAACCTTTGGTGTAGAGCATGTTCTAAACCAGCAATGTCAGAATCGGTTTTGTCCTGACAAACTGTGAATGGCTTTGTAGGGAAAGAGCACTTAAGAAATGTCCTGGAGCAAACCAAAGACTGTTTGTATCCCGAGACAGGACCCCTATTTTTTATGGGGGTTGGAAGAGATGATCAATCTGATATGGGGAACATAGTTTTGATTATATGACTTGATATCCCCATGAAAGTTCATCTTATACCTTGAGTGTAGTCATTATGTGTCTCTCTCTGTACTGATGTTTTTACATAAGAAAACTAGATTGGGAGGAGAAAAGCATGTTCTATGCTAGCATCTTTTAAGCTTGAGCCATGGGCATGGGCCCTATCTCCTAGGGTTAAGAGAGGGGCATGGGCCCCTAAGGATTTACACTAGTAAAAAGCCAGCTAGGCAGTTTTAACCTTTTTAGGCCCAACCCCTTGGGGAGTTTAGTGCTTTTGACTCTGGACAGCAGGGAGAAACAGGGCATAAGGTCAGAGCACATGATCGAGAGAGACTTTTGTATGTGAGCTCTTGATCAGCACACATGGCCAAGACAGAACACATGGTTGACAGCACTTGGTCTGTGTGAGTCTGTTGGTGGGTATAGTAAGTGACTATAACTGTTGATATGGAGTGAAGTTTGTAGTACACTTTATAATATTAAATATTCACTCAAATGCATGTAGTTGGCATTAGTATTTTTAAATTTTCAGGTAAATACCTCCAAGTAGGATAATCTGACCCTGCTTTCCTAATCTATTACATTCCCATCTCCAATGTACAAGGTTCCCTTATCTCCGCCCCTTCTTCAAGATTGGTTTTATTGTCTCAGAAAATAGCTTTTCTCACAGGGGTGTGGTGATAACTCATAATGGTTTGGATCTATACTTCCGTGATAATAAAAGATGATGAACCTCTTTCATGTTCCAGTTGACCAAGACCCAGTACATTTTTTTTACTCTTTGTTATTTTAATTGCAAAAGAGCTCAATGTCCCTTTAAAGCAGAATTCCTTTTTGCAGTAAAGAGTGAAAACCTGAACTTCACTTAGACTGAGCAATAAACCAGCTGCTTAATTACCTGCATGGGGCAACAGAGCATCCAGAATATCATTTTATTTGGGAAGCTCTCATTCCAACAGCTTAGACAATTCTTATAAATACTGCTTTTGGGTCACCAGAGCTATCAAATCATCGGAAAGAAAGTCCCATTTCCATTATTTAAAAATGAAGAAATTAGAAGTAAATCAACTTTTAGATTTCTTCTGCTTATAATTGTACGATTTTCAGGAGATCCATTTCATTACACATGTTTGAAAGAGAAAGTCGAGGAAAGTATATAAATGTAGACACTGGGTAAATAGCTAAAGGATCGTGAGAGCCAATGACACAATGCAAGGACCCTTTGAACATGATCTTGTAACTCTTCAGGTCATTTTGTCACTTCTCCAATGCACATACATCTTTGGCTGAATACATGAATGTGTCTGGGTCTTATTTTAAGTTTAACACTGACTGATACAGAAGGAGAGAGTGTATAGAAGATACCTGGGCCATATTTTAAGTTTAAAATTGATACAGAAGGAAAGAGTATATAGCAGATACCATCTATGTGCTTGATGGGTGTTTGATCCCCCAGATTCCATATGGCTCCCCCTCCCAGTACCTTCAGCAGAGATCCCTTTGTGTAGAGTCAGGGTTACGTCCTGAGAAGAGCCGACTCCCCCTATCACAATCATCCTATGCCCTACCCAATTTCAATTTATATTTGACTCTTGCCTTTTTTTTAGATGTATCTACAAGCTGTGGAGCTATCATAAAAGTATAATTCTCACTCCACCTATTTCAAGCCATTCTTGGTCTAAACAATGATGGGTGTGGGCATGTCATGTGTCTTATAGTGATAATGGAACTTCTACACACTGTTGCTAATTAGTTTCAAATTATGTGGTTGTAGCATGGAATAGATTATCAGTTCAAATCAAGATGATAAAAATAGAACTTTTTATATACATTACAAAATATAAAATAAAATTCTAATTCTTCATTATATCATACTTTTGTAGTTCAAACACTGTTAGGAAACTCCACATAAGTGAAGGTCAGTTATGTGTGCTAGTCTAGCTCTTCTGCTCTGAATTTCTGATAGCAGTTTAAAAAATTCTGGACTTTCTTGCTCTTCAATTTCTTGCGATTCTCAGTGCCACATGACATCAGCCACTGTAAAACTTACACGGGAAGCTTAGAGAAAATTGGATCTAAATGAATAATTGAGAAATTGCACCAGTTCTTTTGAAGACATTTTAGTGTTTCTGCAAGTGACAGTTGGAACAAATTGTGTTCACTACAAAAGAAAAGGTAATGCTTGTTTGACTGAGTAGTCCCTCGTTAAGTTTTTAACTCTGTAAAGTTTGGTTATAATCAAAACCAGTTTCTTTTTCTCTGTATGCCTAATGCATAACTTAGTATCTGACAGGTAGGTGTGTAAAAAGTATTTCCAGCAGTTAAATAGAAGGGAAAATGAAAGCTTGTATATTATGCTAAAATGTATACACGAGAACAACAAGTATTTACACATTAAGTTAGATTAGTTTAATGTCTTAAATACTCAGCTTTGCTTTGGAAAAATTGTAGCTCTTTAGGTTGTGCTTCTTTTGTTAGGGCTAATTTAGAAGGGAATAAATACAAAAATATTCCCCTAAATATATAAACAGATAAGATGACAATAAACTGCCATGTCTCCCATTTGCTGAACACATTTTCCCCCTAATTTCCAAGACTGCTGAGCTTCAGGAAGCCACAAAGGTGGAGACCAAGAAGACATGGAGAAACATTTAAAATTGGGTTAAACGTTTCAATCCTAATGAGTCACAAATAGAGGAAAACTTATTAGAATAACATCCAAATTAGGAACGATTGATCCTATGTACATCAAATAGCTATTAAAATGCTTTATTATTATAGATTAGAAATTTAGAAAGAATAATATACAGTGGAAATGCAATTCTGAAATAAGTTAGGAACAGAGTCCTGAGAAGAGATACATGTTGAATCCAGCACTTATATCCTAACACTTTCTTAGGGAAAACAACAGATAAAATTATTGCCTCTGACTTGTCTCCAGTTAAGGGATGATCCTATGCTATTACTAGTTAATAGGTTGATCCGATGATATTACGAAGTTAATTGTAATAGCTTCTTGTTCTACTTTTCCATCCACTGCTCTTGATTTCCCCCATTAGGTTCTATATGGAGATGCTACCATCTGCCATAGAATAAGAACAAGCTCCTTTCCTCAATGAAAGTTTGGCTAAGGGGAAATCTCTTAGACAGAGTGTCAAGACCACATATTAGTGGTTTTCCTTGGGACCTGTCAGCCATTATCATCCAAAGTCAAGCTGCCATTCTGGAGCTCTGCCAGTATCTGACCTGGTCTTTCGTTAACCTTTCCTTCTTTTTCATTGGCTCTCCACCATCTGGATGAGTTTTGTTTTGTTTTTGGTAAACATTTAAAATAGGATGGGTATGACAATTATTTATTCTCTGAGAGCAGAATGAACCGTATGATCACCTCACTGTGTCTTATTTGTTGTTTGGAAAGTAACTACCTTTCAGTTGCAAAAGCAATTTTACTCTAAAGGAAAACAAAGGAAGAACATCTTATGAATTACTTTAGAGCTAGAAACACAAAACATTAGATTCGCCATATGGAAAGGCATATAAACTAAATATAATCCTTAAACGGTCAAAGAAATTAAAAAAATAAAACTTGAGATTCACATCACTATCTCATTGAAAAGAAGCAAGCTATTTGATTCTATAAATGGAAAATCTGATATGATCAGTGTGATAATTAATCTGTGACAAAGTAATCTGTGACTAGCATATTCATTAATAAAATCAAAGCTAAGAATTAAAAGGGAATTTATAGATATCCATATCAGTAAGCTATTTTAAAAAACAAAGTTAAGAATTTGGTTTTTAATACATTTTCAAAAGTTGTTTTTTTTGGGTGTATTCTAGAGTACTTCAGGGAATGGCAAAATAGTAATTTATTTTTCTAATTTATAACTGTTTACAATATTATAGATATACAGATTTTTTCAGACCTGTAGTACATTTTAATACTGCAAACGCCACCAAAACTGTTCTACTTATTTCTTCCATTTCCATCCAGTAACTCTATTAGATCTCATCAATCTAAAATATTACTCTTGCTGCTGTATGCCAATTTTTTGTTTTACTTATTCACATGAAGCCTTTAAAAGAAGTTATCTCAATGTTTTTCACTTCCTTGTTTTATTAAAAATGATTACCTTGAGATCCATCCATTTGTCTTAAAAGACACAATCTAATCCTTTTCGCTAGGATAATAGTATACAACACAATAGTATACCACTGTTACTTCTGCTAAAGGAAACAGGTTGATTCCTTGTTTTAACTATTGCAAATATTTCCCTTTGCACAGAGAGTGGAAATATCACTTAAAATTTGAGTGACATTAGGATACATTTGTTTCACTAATTGCAAAGAAGAAATACATGTCAATTGAAGTGCACCTTGGAATTACTCCTTTTGCACTAGTGATAAATTACTGTATTTTTTCTTTATTAACCACACCTGACAGTTCTCAGGTATTACTCCTGGTTCTTTGCTCAGGGATTGCCCCAGCCATGCTCAGCAGAATATATGTGGTGCTATGCTTCAAACTAGTGTCACGTGCATGGAAGACAAATGCTTATCTCTTCAGTCCTGATTATTTAAACATTTTAAAGATATTCATGCATGCTTCAGTCACTAAATTGTAATATTTTATTTATTTATTTATTTATTTTGATGTTATTGTATCACCGAAATAGTAATTACATATTTGGAATATAAAACAATTTTTAATTTACTCTATTATTATTTGTTGCTACTTTAGTGCACTAGGGATAGTAAAATGGGTATTTTGGGGGTGACATGTAAAAACTTTAAAAATACTTTAAAATAGTTTTTAGTAAGCAAATAATTATTATGAATAAAACATCACTTGTATCACTTGTCTTCCCATTGATCATCAATTTGCTTGAGCAGGCACGAGTAACATCTCCATATGTCCTGTCACATGCTAGTGTAGCCAAAGGCATCTGCTAGCTCCAGGAATATAAAGAGCCTCACACCATTCCATCAGGTAATGGGAATGAGGTCTATAATTGTTACTTGTATTTGGCATATCAAATATGACACAGGTAACTTGCCGGGCTCTGCTGTGCGGGTGTAATACTCTTGTAGTCACCTCTAATCTCGAGTATTCATTGATGAACCATGTGACCACATTGCTGGGGCAGAAGCTGGGCTTGTGATCAGCTGTTCTGCTGGGTGGAGCTCTGATGAGTGGGGAGTCTATAGATATCTGAGAGGTAGCTGAGAAATAAATAAATAGTTCTAGAAGGAAATTCATTCTAGAACTAATCCATAATTTTGTTTCTACCACATACTAGGTATGTGGCCTCAATAAACTAGTATAGCAAGTAAAGCTATCCCTTTAGTAAAGTACAAATAAGAGTTACATTTCTTTCTTAGGATTACTCTGAGGAATTTAGAAATTAATATATTCAAAGCAAATAAAGTGCACAAATTATGTATTAAGTACTATTTATTGTCAGTTTCAATTATTATTATGCTCTTTAAGTGGACTGATTTGGAAAAGAGCACATTAATAGGATGAAGATGCATTCTTCGTGAAGGCAATTTTTTCTGTTACTAAACACTAGACTCCTCTCTGAACATCAAGTAACTTTTAAAAATTATTTTTATAAAGAATTCATGTAAACTCTTATTTAATAAAGCAATAAGGGTTATGTCTAGGGTAATAGATTTAAACAGCAGAACCTCTTTTAGCTTTATGAATCCATTAACAGTGATTGTTATTTATACTTAGATTGTTCAAATATGTAAAACATATCATCATGGTACTTGAAACAGGATTCTATTTCCATGAAACTAAGTTTCTTTTCTGATCTGATCTAAAACACTTAAGTTTACTTAATATATGCACTTTACACAAGTTTTTTATTTGTGTTGATTAGTAATTATTTGATAATTCATTAATCAGTACAGTCATAAAAACATGTAAGCACTTTTTTCTAAAGTGATCTCATTAATTAAAATTGATATTAACATTCTGACACTAAAGAGTCAAATTTGAAATTCATATTTCTAAGTTTGTGAACCTTATTATAACTTTTATTAGGATAATCTTGACAAAGGTTACCAAAATTAAAATAGATGAATCAAGTCATTATTTATACTCTATCTTCTGAAGAGTGAACATAATGAGTTTTACATTGATTATTCATTCATTAACTCCTATATTAATCAGTAATTGATCATACCTTCTCAAATAGAGTTGAGTCTTTTGTGGAACAAATACCCTTACATGTCTGCTATTAAGTAGCTAGTGTTTTTTTTTATTTAGGGGTGAAATTATAAAAATAAATATTGTTCTTGCTAAAAGAAATTTTAAGGGTTTCATAAATATTAATGCTGCCTTATTAAATGGTCTTATGTTATACACAGTGTGATGGGATTAGGGATAAGAAATATATAATGATGGAGATTAGCAAAGGCTTCCTAGAGAAAAATAAAACTTGAATGAGTGGGACGGAGCCTTTCTTGCTAGAAAAGAGAAGGGCCCACATGAACTAAGACCTGAGGCAAGAAAGTACAGGATGTTTTACAGAATGAAGTTATGCAGTATATCTGGTACCCAGACACTACATGTCAGCAGCATAATATCAGGCTATAATATTGAAAAGCAATTAGGCAGGGAAAGGGTTCGTCTTCAACGCTGACTATGGGATCACACCTGAGAGCAAAAAGAAAGTCATCGAGGATATTGAACCATACGGAAACCTGGCAGAACTGCCTTTTAGCAATTGTCAATGATGATGACCTTTGCTTAGGAGTTTGCATCATTCTTGCATTTATTTCGGTTTCTTCTGTACACTTCAGAAACAAATATCGGCATTTTGGTGATTTACTGTTATCCCTTCATAAGTTATCTGTAAACACACTATATTGAATGTAAATATTTGTTACTTTTTAAGATCTTATTTAATGGATGACATGTTGTTCTAGATTCTTAATTCTGTCATATCAGGATGACACAAACCTCATGTTTAGGAAACCTGAGTTTTTTTTTTGTTGTTGTTGTTATTTCCTCCTGGGGGTGGGACTTATTCCACAACTTACTAAGCTCAGGGCATACTCCTGGCTCTGTGCTTAGGGATCTTTCTGGTTCTTGGGGGATCATATAGGATTTTGAGGACTGGTCCCAGTAGGCTCCATGCCAAGCAAGCACCCTACCGGCTATACTATCACTATCCCAGCATGATATGACTCCAGTAGAGAATGCTTGATTGGTTTACTTAAGGCCTGTAAGATTATGCAGTCTTGTCATGCTACACAGACAGACAGATATACTTATCTCATAGGCTACCATTGGATCAATTGTCTGCATTATAAATCTCAGTAATGAGATCATAAATACCCAAATGGTATTTGACTTTAGACAAACAAAATCTATTCTCTATTCTGGAGCTACAACATAAAAATCAAGGGGCTGCCTGTGGCTGCTTTTCCTAAAAGTTCTAGTGAACTATCTTTGTATTTCCTTAGGTTCTGGCAATTCCCAGCAGTTTTTAGTGTTCTTTGATGCACAGATACATGACTACAATCTCTATCACTGTCTTCACATGTTGTGTTCATCCCAATGAATGTTTCTTTTCCTTTTCTTATGCCATGAGTCAAATTGGACTTAGGGTCCACCTTTCTCCAATAAGATATTATTTTGAGTCAGATTTTATTTCAAATTAAGGTGACAGATACAGGAGAATTTAGAGCGTGAATATACCATTTTGGAGTCACAATTTAAACCTAATCCATTATACATATTGATGATATTTTAAAATATGAAATCCAATTATGAAGAACTTTTTGACTATGAATGTCACCGTAATTCAATGAAAAAAAATAATACATCTGTGACACTCAGAAATTTCAGTCATGAAAATGTTTAACTAGCTTTACAGAACTTTTTAAAATGTACTAAATCTGTGAATAACTGAGTGTTTAAAGTATTTTATCCCTTAAATATTCCTGAATGGTGGTTCAGTGTTTGGGTAGTCATAAACCTGGAGATCCCCTTTGAGGAAAGACTAGGTGATTTTGCTTGTTTTTTTCAAAAAACTAATTTTTTTACTCATGTATTTTAAGAGGCAGTTGGTCAGCCACCGAGCCACATCCTGGACCACTGTACTGCATTAAAAAATCTAAGAACTTGTTTTCTATACTTATTATTAGATTGTCCATTTTAGCTTCAATGAAGTATCGTTGATTTCATTTAAAAACTTCAAGTCTTCCGTTGGTCTATATTTTAGGATATTATTTTTATTTTAACTCTCTCTTTGCTTCTAAATCATTGTTTATCCTGTGTTCCTTTTCCTGTCCCTTGACCTCACACAAGATAAAGCTCAATGTCAACTGCAGAATAAATATATGTGTTTCTTCCAGGTGAATGATGAAGTGTTAAACAATACTGCTCCTCTGTCCTGAAATAAAGACCCTCACAATAGTCATATATTAACACAGCAAGGTCTGTACTAATGGAACCATTTCACCATTTAAACAACATTTTCTAAACTTATTGATGAACGTTTAGTGCAGTACATAATCTAAAGGGAAGATAAATTATGCCTTGCCAAACTTCAATCTACCATAACTGTCACTTTTAAATGAGAGCGGATTGGTCTGACCGGGACTCATAGGTTCTCAGAGTCATTAGGTACTGGGCATTGCTTTTGACATCATTCTGCATCATTTTGTGTCTCTAAAATTAAAAAAAAGAAATTATTTATGGATATCATCAAATCACAGTTTACTCTTCTGTCATGAAAGCAGTGGATTTGGAGAAAGACTGACTGCAGAGAAATCATTGTATATAAAACAATGCCTTATATGTGCGGTAAATCATTTCATTGGCAAAATACTTCAGAGCAAGTACTTTTAGAAATGCTTTCACTAGTCACAGTACTATTCATAATTTAATCATTATCTGTTGTATTAGTGGACAATGAGAGAAGAATATGAAGAGAGGACTATTCTCTTTCTACGACATGATAAATCAACCACCCATTTATGCAAAAACAGTATATTTGCTCTTAATTCTGATTATCAACAGCAATGATTACTCTGACACATTGCGATACAAAGAGAAAAAGTAACAAAGACCGTGTGTGTGAGGGAATGGTTTAAAATTAAAATGTTTATAGAAGAATGATAGGAATGCATTGGAGTCGCTCTTATTTTAAGGATCAAGTTTGTAATGTTTATGATAGGTTTAATTTGGATGTTGTTTAGAAGCCACACATATATCAAGTAAAAGTGCTTTTCTATTACTTATCTACTACAAAATATTCCTCTTATTCAAAGCATTAAACTACTTGTATTTTAATAAATTCTATATACATTTTAATTAAAGGACTGTTCTACACATAAGCTGATTTCAATAAAAATAGTTTAGGCTGTTGCTTTATTATTTAAAATGATACAACTGAATACATACCTATTTCAATACACTTCTATCACCAAAGCATTGCCCTTTCAACTTTCACTTTTTCTATATTTATAGCAATATACCAGGTATTATATTTAATTATTTACAATTGGTTTATATACTATTTTAAATCATTGTTTAAAGATTGAACCAGAGACACAGATACATGGGGCAGAGCTGCGACCGGGCTCTCCCTGCGCTCAGCTGATCATGAGGTGTCCGGGAGGGAAGGCAGGTTCTAGCCCTGGTCTACCATCCCAATACAGCCTCAAGAAGCCAGGGAACCCCCACACCATAAGCCAGGGGAACCCCCACACCATGAGCCTTTTTCAACATCCGGACTCCATGCTCATCAGAGCTCCACCCAAGAGAAAAGTCGATCTCTCCCCATTGCTGTTCATCAGTAAATGCACGAACTGAGAATCTACTACAGAGAGTACATCAGCCACACAGCAGAGCCTGGCAAACCAGTGATGCCGTCTTTGATATGCCAAAACCAGTAACAATTATAGACATTATTCACATGAACTGAATGAATAGTTTGAGGCTGTTTGTGTTCCTGAGCAAGCAGAAGCCCTTGGGCTACACTAGCAGGTGATAAGAAATATAGAGATGTTACTGGTGCCTGCTCGAGCAAATCAATGAACAATGGAAGGCAAGCCACAAGTGATACAGTTTAAAGATTTAAATGATTGTGATATCATAGTTTATATAATAGTAAGAAAGTCATCATTTTATACTTGCCAAACACTACATGAATCCCTTCTTTTTTCACTTTTACATGAAAAATTAATAAATGTTGTTCACAGTATACTAGTGTACACCAATGTGCTATACTCTTACCAGTTCAGTAATATATGGGAAATTTATTTAGAGCAAATAAAAAGGAAATTTATGGCATATTGCCACAGATTTTTTTCAGGTAAAACAGAACTGGGTGACATAACACTCAAGAAGCAGGCATGGTATGACAGCTCATAGTCAGACAATGAAATCACACTTTGAAGAGTGAGCAACTCTATTCTATTGCGCTACTGCAATTAGAGCTTATAAGGCAGAGGGAATCATCCTCACGTCCATCTTCATGAATTCCAGGCTTTCTTTTCGCATTGTTCTAATAAAGCCTGATGTATTTTTATATTTTGTTGTGACAAAACTTCATTCATGTGATGAACAGTTTAAAGTTTTCATTGTGTAATATACACTGTACACATTGTATACAGTTCTAGACAGGTTCTAACTGATACCAGTAAGCCTAGCAAGAAACCAGAGCAAACCACACATCATGCAGTCAGTCATTCTTAACCTCCAGACGCCATAGTTCCTCAGAGCTCCATCCGAGAGAAAACCTGATCTTCCCCCCTTTAAGTTTTATCAGTAAATGCTTGAGATGAGAGCCTTCTACTAAGAGGATACCACCTACACGGCAAAGCCTGGCAAGCTACCAGTGTTTTATTTACTTGTTATGCCAAAAACTGGCAACAATTATGTACCTCATTTCCATGACCTGAAGAATGGTTTTGGGCTCCTCCTGTCCCTGGAGCAAGCAGATGCCCTTGGGTTACACTTGCTTATGACAGGACTCATGGAGATGTTACTAGTGCCCACTGAAGCAAATTGATGAACAATGGAAAGACAGGATACAGTGATACAGTGAATATACACTTTTAAGAAACACTGTATATATTACTATAGATGTTTGAATCTGTATCCTAAATTATATTGAAAATCATGAGAGTATCTTTTTAAATTGCTCCCTATGGCAAACAAATCATTTTGAATAGTAATTTTCACACCATTTGCACAGTAACTGAAGTTTCTTTGTAGTACCTCCTAGAACAAATAACAGTTTTTCCTCTGTAGTTATGGAAGATGGCAGCCACCATAATTCAAATGGTGCACATTATTCTGAATCATTTCTATTTTTATAAAAATTCCATTTTAAAACAAATAGGATTGAAAGAGCCACACCCACACTATTGAAGTCTCTACACTTTTTGTGCTCTTTGTATTTTTCTATTTCATTTTATTATTATTATTTTTTGGGGTCACACCTGGTGACGCATAGGGGTTACTCTTGGCTCTACAGTAGGAATTACTCCTGGCAGTACTCAGGGACCATGTGGAATGCCAGGATTGAACCCAGGATTGAACCGGGTTAGGCTGCGTGTAAGGCAAACGCACTACCCACTGGACTCTTGTCCGGCCCCAATTGTGCTCTTTTAAAAGGTTAGAAAAATGTGGAGGCAAAGCCGCAGCACAGCTGCTAGCCTTGCACACGGCCATCCCAGGTTCAGACCCCGCCCATCCCTTATTGCTCCCACAAACTGTCAGGGAGTAATTCCTGAGTGCAGAGCCAAGAGTAATCTCAGAGTTTTGTCTGTGTAGCTAAAACCCCTTCTACGCCCTAAAAATGTTAGAAAAAATTATAGTTCTGTGTGTATTTCAGAGTTTTGAAATTTCATAATATTCTATATTAGGAAGAAGTACAGTTTGGCATAGTGAAGAATACTGTATAGTTTCTGAACTCTCATCAATCTTGGATTCAAACTACGACCCTGTTGCTTAGTTGAGTGACTTGATTCAAAGTGAAAAGACTGAAAGAGTTAGCTTTGTGTTCATTATTTTTCTCCAAATAATGCTTTGTTCCAGAATTCATTAGTCATCTTATACAAAGAGTGAGTGGGAAAATAAATGTATTTATTTTGTAAAGATAAGAAGTACCAACATTCTCTCTATCTTGGTCATCTATGTGTTGACATGAGATTTTCTATTTGTTTCTACTTGAAGGCATATTCTCCGTTCAAAATTCGCCCCTCATTACAATTTGTGGTCGACAGCTCAGCAGTTTCTGCTGTGGAGACGCTCTTATTCTCACGTGAACCTGTCTCTCTTCCACTTTCCCTCTTCTTTTCCCTCCATCTACTTCCTCTATGTAAAATTGCCTGAATAAAACTATCTTACTTAACCATGTAACAAGAGTGAAATATTTTTCCTTGGAAGAAAATTAGCCTGGTATTTTATAAACTCCTTTTTACCAAATTCTCTTCTCCCTTAGTTCTCACATTTTATTTTCTGCAGAAGCCTAGTGGGAAAAAAGAGTGTAGAAAAATATAATATTTTTTACAATTAAAGTTCATTAATTATAGGTAAGATGAGTATTTGAAACCTTTTAGAAAACATACTGTCAACCTTTTCTATAAAATGTGATCAAAATGAAATAATTACTCACAAACTTACCTTTTGCATATGTTTATATGAGTGGAAAAATACTTAAGGATTTGGAAGTTGGTTCTTTTTAGGTGACCTGCCTGCAGACTATCAAAACAACAGTGTAGTGTTCAAGCCCTCTGGGGCTGAATGACATGGGGTAAACTGGTGGTGCTCAGGGTCTCCAGAATACTCCAAACAATGCTCAGGGGATGATAATAGCAGGCACAGAACCGCAAATTTGCATATGCCCTAACCCCTGTACTATCTCCCAGATTCACACTTTTAAAACACTTTTATAATTAACTCTAACTTCTATTGCTAAAATAAATTTAACTTTACAATATAATGACAATTAAAAAGTAAATTCTGATGCATAAAATTAAAGTGAAGATAAAGGTGCAATGATAGGTTGGATTTGTTTGCAAATTGTATTTTCACGCTGTTTTATTCATTATTTTGTAATCTTTTGCAGGTAAGTATGGAATCTTTCAATGACAATGTTTCTTAATTCTTCCGGCCAGACCTGCTAGAAGGATGACTCATCTTGGAAGTTTCTTTTTTATAGAACAAGTCAGGATGATTTACAGCTCCTAAAAAGAGAGGTTGCTTTTCATTCATTTGTTTGTTTGTTTGTTTGTTGATTTATTTATTTATTTATTTATTTACTTTAGAGAAAACTTTCTGTACAGTTATCACAAAATATATCATACTATTTATTTTTTTCTTCCTAGTGCAAAATAAAGGATGATAAAAAAATTAGAACTCTTTAATCACTGTAAGAAGGGCTTTAACTCTCATTTTATCTTCCAGAATTTTCTTTAACACAGGACAAATTACCTTATAGCTCATAGATATTTGAATCAGTCCAAGATATCCAGAGCAGTTACTCTCTCACACAAAATCGACAATGTCTTTGTGAACAAAGTAACAGGGTCCTTACATTTCCATATGCTGTAAGGAATATGGTAATTACAGGAGAGAAGCGGCCATTAACTCCCTTCAGTTTACAGGCAGTTTTCTATTTACTGAATGATAATTAGGCATTTCAACAATCACTTCTCAGAAGTCTTTATATATCCACATAAAATGCTCCATATTGGGGCTGGAGGGATAGCCCAGCGGGTAGGGCGTTAGCCTTGCACGGCTGGCCTGTGCAGGCCTAGGTTAGAGACCCGGCATCCCATATGGTCCCCCAGCACTGCCAGTAGTAATTCCTGAGTGCATAGCCAGGAGGAACCCCTGAGCATCGCCAGGTGTGACCCAAAAAGCAAAAAAAAAAAACTCCATATTTTCCCAACATTAGCTATATATGTATATATATATATATATATATATATATATACATATATAGCTATATTATATATATACATATATATAGTATATATACATATATAGCTAATGTTGGGAAAATATGGAGCATTTTATGAGTGTTACTCCACACAGTAACATAATTATATATATGCATAAATATATATATAAATATATATAAACACTATATATATAACATTAGCTATATATATATATATCTTATGCATATATATAATTATGTTACTTTGTTGTTTTTTTTTTTGGTTTTAAATTAACTTAACTTTTCCCAATGGGTAAGAATTTTCTTTCATTGTTGGATAAGAGGAAAATTTTTTAAAGCTTGGTTTAAAAACCTTTTACGAGAACTCTGAAAAGATAATGCTGTCTCAATTATTTATTTTAAATAAGGTCTAGTGACTTATTCAATATACATACATGTCCACAGGCCACTGGACTAGAGGTCAAACTTATACAAATGAGAATTTGCACTTTACAAAATAATATAAATTTTATTTTCATTGTGAATCTGTAGATGATATTGAAGGCTATGTTTTTAAGGAAATTGTTGCTCTAATTCAATATGTATTGGTGAATATGTATACAAGTCTGCATATAGAAACATATGCCAACTCGTACTTTATTTTTCTTTTTTGGGTCATGACCAGCAATGCTTAAGGTTAATCCTGGCTCTGCACTCAGGATTTACTCCTGGGGATGCTTGGGTGACCGTCAAGAGATGCCAGGAATTGATCCTGCATCAGCTGTGTGCAAGGCCAACACCCTACCTACTGTGCTATTGCTCCAATCCCTAATTGGACACTTTTATTAGTGATAGTTCTAACCACTAGGCATAATAGCCATAAGATGACATGTATAGAAAACAAGGAATAAGTACAAAAATTTAAAACTGAAGAAGAGCTCTTAAAACATATTTGGAAGTTAAAATTCTATAGATGAGTTATACTTGAGAGTGAAACAATATATACTGAAAGCATGAAATAGAATATTGTTCTTAAGTGATGAGGAGGCAGAAATTTGAGAACAGACAATTCTCTTAAGTATTCAGATGTGTGTTTTTCTTCTATGTCAGAGAGAAACTGGAGGAAAGCACGTACATGTTTATGTAACTTACTAAATAACATCCCTTCAATAAGTCATAACTTTGAACTTCTGATGATGATCAGAATAAAATAAATCCTTGGTAGACCTACGAAAGCCTATGCAGGAATCTGGAAAGGAACAAAATAGTATATGTAGAACAATGCACAGAAATGTGAGAAAATCCCATCGTCCCTTAATTGTAGTCATACTGAGAATGAGAAGCAACATTATTCCGGATCACAAATGCCTTTAAAAAATTATATTATGCCACTGTGAGATAAACAATTACAAATTGTTCAAGAATATAAATTGAAAACCAATAGAAACTTATCAGGTTTCAGGTTTCAGTCATCCAGCACCCATCCCTCCACCAGTGTACATTTCCCACCACTAAGTGTCTTTTTTATTTTGGGAGTGAAACCCTGTGACACTCAGGGATTACTCTAGACTCAATGTTTGGAAGTGCTTGAACTGCTTAGAGGACGGTGGGCTGTGTGGTACCAAACATTTTACTCATGTCTCCTGAGTGGAAAATGTGTTCAGCCCTTGGGCTATGCTGTTGAGCTGATTACAAATGCTTTTATTATTTTTATTGTGTTAATTTTCTACCTTATTTCTGGGTGTAATCTGCAAGTTAAACTGTGTAGACTGGGGGCCAGAGCGATAGCATGACAGGTAGGGTGTTTGCCTTGCATGCGGCTGATCTGGGTTTGATCTCCGGCTCTGAGTATAGAGCCATGAGTAACCTCTGAGCATTACCTGGTGTGACCCAAAAAACAAAAAAAAAAAAAATCAAAAAAAAAAAACCCCAAAACTGTGTAGCCTGAAGTATCTTATGTGATGTATGTATATATTGTAAAACCATTAATGTCTATAAGTTAATGAACTTACCAACTCACTTTTTTGTGGTTAAAAATTAAAGATATAAGAAATCCATCAATTTCTAATTATACAATATTATTAATGTTGATTATTATGATTATCATTTCTGTCTCAATATTAGAAAATACGTCTTCTTGAAACTAAAAATCTATAGCCTTTGTCGAACATTTTCCATTTCTTCTCTCCCTAGTACCTAGTAATTACTTCTCTCCTCTGTCTCTCTAAGTTTAACTTTATTTTCTTAGGTTGCACATACCAAATCATGCAACATTTGTCTTTGACTCATTTCACTACCAAATGTCATGTATTACATATAATAGAATATTATTTAGATATAAAAACATAAAATTTTGCCATTTGTGGCAGATGTGTTTTAGTGTTGAGTAGAAAAACATTTGTTCCTAATGCTTACAACTTAATTAAAAGCTCTTATGCTTAGTCACTGATTCACTGACAAAAAAGCTGAAATCTCTGCAATTTGAAATATGTGCCAAGAAATTTTCAAGACTTTAGAATTGAATTACAGCAATGAATCACATAAAATAAAATTATTTATATAAATATAAAGGTTTATGTTTGTCCGAATAGAAAAAAATAGTCTAGACATGCTATCATATAGAATTAATTATGACAGAGAGAGACAAGAGATAATATTGTCTTTAAGATCATTAGGGAAATGCTCTTAAATGATAGTGCATATAAGCAGAGACATTTCAAATACGAAGAAGTGAGTCTTGAAAGGATCTAGAGAATAAGCTCACTGAATAAAAAGAAAGAATAAGCACAAATGTTGTATTGCAGATATATTCAGTGTTTGAATAAAAGCCATGCAACATTCACTCTCTCAGGGAAGTGAACATAACAAGAAATAGCAAGGGAATATTTGGTGATGTTAAATATCTTTGTTATTTTCTTTAAGTGTAATGTGATGCTGCGTGGCTGGTTTTGAAACATAACAAACCAGCATGGTATGACTCAACTATGTGGGAGTCATTTATAACATCTATTGACTGAGAAACCGAAGGGGAATTAGGAAGACACAGTTGCTGAAATATACTGATATTATGGTAACAATATTGTTTTTAGAAGTGGTTTGATTGTGAGTATGCTTGCAAAGTAGAGAAAAAATTTGCTTTTTATTATTTATTTTTAATAAAAGCTACAAAGGCAATAGGAATATTTTTAAATATTGGTAATTAGCAATAGAGTGACTGGTGTTTCCCTTTACTGAGATGACAGACAGTGGCGCGTTGTCTAGGAGAAACATGTGGACACCAACGTAGATAGGCCTATTAGATAGACTCATTAAGAAATCTCACTGGGAGCTGTCTATAAGAATCTTGGGGAGAGAAGACAACAATGTGACAGTCATTAAAGTACAGAGTCTTTAAAAGCTTTAGTAGTGTATGAAATCATCTAGAAACTAGGGTTAGATGAAGAAGATGATTACTCTTCACTTGATCACTTGAATCACTTTATTCATCGATTTGCTCAGTGGGCGCCAGTAACATTTCCATTGGACCCATCACGTGCCAATGTAGCCCCATGGTATCTGGTTGATTCAGGAATATGAAGAGCCTCAAACCGTTCCTTCAGGGTCTTGACAAGGAAGACTGACCATCTTGTAGGTGGGCGGCCACGTGATCTTTTGACATCCGTGGGATCCAGTCGGTAATGGCTCTAGTCCAGTGGTTGTCTCCAAATCTCAATACATGTCCAGCCCATCTGATTTTCGATGCCTTGGCAAACGAGACAGCATCCTTGATTCTGGAATAGCAACAGAGGTCAGAACTCCGGATTCCTTCTCTCACTTGAGTGAGGCATGCTATTCCAAGCATAGCTCTTTCGATGCCTCTCTGGGAGACCCGAATAGCATTCTCATCCTGCTTTCATAGGGCCCAGGTCTCTGAGGCGTATGTTAATGCAGGGAGAACGGTGGAGTCAAAGAGATGTGCCCGGAGCCGGAGGTTCTTTGTCCTTTTAACTATTTCTTCAATGCCTTTGAAGGCATTCCATGCCGCTCTCTTCCTCCTGCGCAGCTCAGGTTTTAGGTCGTTCATCATGTTGATTTCTCGACCTAGGTACACATAACAGCTGCATTCAGAGATGCTAATATAAGATATTCATAACTTCATTATTTTTTTATTTTGATAGAGAATTGTTTGGTAACACCAGGCAGAGCAGTGTTTGGTAACATCTGAAGTGGAAGAACTTTCTTCCATCTATGCGCTCAGGTATCACTTGTGGAAGTTCTTGTGACACGGCCTTTAGAGACAGGGATCAAGTGGGATCCAACACATGCAAGTTCAGCTCCAGCACTGAACTTCACCCCCCCCCTTTCTCCCAGCTCCAACGCTGAATTTTTCTTTGACTTGATTGCTAATGGGGATTGATTGATCTTACAGCTTCATGTTTGTAAGTCACGAGCACATAAGTGAGCCACATCTTTTATGTTTTAATGAAGTCAACAGGCATAATTAAAGTTCTAAAATATTATTAGATTGTTTGATATTCCGCTAAACTTAGATATTTGAATAATTCCATGTTTTCTTAATCCATACTTTCATTTTTTCCTAAAAAAAATTATTTCAAATTTAGCTTTTATTGTGAAATACATGATTTGTCAGGAGAAATTGGAGACGTATATGCAGAATTGAAGAGCATAATATATCTTTATAGAGTAAAAACTTAACCTATATAACTGCTTAATGAATTTTGAATTTGAAAATCATTCTCGTTCAATAAATAAGGGAAGGATAGGTCTTGGCTAGGTAAATTAGTTCACTGAATGTTTTGTTTGAAATAGAAGTACAGAGATCAAAGATAATGTTGAAAGTGCTGCTGCTTGCTGATATAAAATTTTACATCATGGTTAAGCGAATTCAATATGAAACATTAATTGAATATATATTTAGTAGGACACTGAACTTCCATAGAAACAAAAAATCTATGGGTAGTTAATATTCAGTTTATTTTAATAAAATACTTGATATAAAAGTAAAGTCCGCACAGACGTAGGATTTGTTTCCCTCAATGATTTCATAGTTTATATTCTGACTAATATGGTTTCCTCCTTGACAGCATCTGCAAAAAAAAAGTGCTCTAAACTCCCATTATGTGAATATTTAAACATAATTTTAAGGAATTTTATAACATTATTGATTGATCATATGTTTCTTGCATATATTTGATAATACTTATGAAAAAACCTGAGCATGTGTAATCTAAGGGTACAGGAAATGGTCAACAGTCTAAATGATCTAGAAAAAAAATATAGCAACTAACCCAGAAATAGGAAAGATTTATGGCTCAGTGAGCAAATGATTAATCATTTATCATATCTGACGACGTTACTTCTGTGGTGAGACATTTAAGTTTTAATCACTTTTCACTTATTGAACGTGAGGCTGTTTGGTGACATTAAGACATGACAGGGCATGTTTTAGTACTCCATTAATACACAACTCAGGCACACTCAAATATATTCAACCACTTAAAGCAGGTATTAATTAGCCAATAAAATATAACCCAGGGCAACTGATGGCTATTGCATTTTACACAGCTATCAGAGTGGGGGGGAAGGAGAAAAAAAATAAAGATTTATTTTTTTCAATTTCTTAGTTTAGCAACATAGTTAATATGATAAAGCTTGTATATACAGTAAAATAAAACGTTTTTATACATGATAACTTCAAAAGTGAGCAAAATTGCTCCAATCAGTTCTAGCTCTATAGAGCACTGGAAAACCATACTTTAGCAGCATTGGCGTGTTTTCTAGCAATGGAAGTTTGCATTGATTGCATCTAATGTCAATTGTCTGGCTTTATAATGAAGATTAAAAAATGATTACAGATTGAATAAGACTTCCATAAAGCAAAAAGTGTGATATATAGATGTAAAATAATGTGGAACTTGAAATGACAAAGAAATTAGAAAAGAGTTATATTCCAATTATTATAAATCTATATGTAAAGAGAAAATATTTCTAGATTTCTAAAATGATTAGGTTATGGAGATAGCAAATGACAGGATAGTCTGAAAATAGATTCTAGAGTTATATTTTGACATCTTGGTCTTTATTTTTCTCTTTTCATCCTTCTTGGTTCGAACAACACCCAGCAGTGACAAAAGTTTACTATCACTATGGAGCTTGTACCTGGGACAACTGGTACAGCAACTGCCTTAATTCCTCTACTATCACTCTAGCTCTGTTTGAAATTTTCTTATTTGAACTTACTTTTATTCTATATGCTTGAGTTTAGGTGCCAAGTTATATTAACATCAAAGATTTATTTTAGAAAGAGTTATGACATACAAAGTTCCAAGTTGTCAGAAAGATTTGTGTTGATAGGTGAACTTAGCTACTTGAAAATATCCAATGAAACAAGAGCAGAGGAAAGTGTTATAGTTGACAGCAACAGCCAAGTATAAGTTACCCACATGTAAATATTGAGACAGTCTCAGTACTATGCATATGTGCAAAAATATGCCCCTAAACATGCCATTTCCTTCATCACTGTCTTATTTTCCATTTAGAATGTGGATGTCTATTTCAATAAATGGAATCACTCAACTTGAAAGCATGATATTTTAGAATTCAGTCATTTAAACTTCTAAATTTATAATATTGATATTTAAAAATGATCTTGCTTATATATAATTTTATATATAATTATTAAACTAAAATGTTCGAAAATCATTTTAAGAGGCATAAACTATAAATGCATGACTGTAAATATGTTAATGTTAAAATATATAGCTATAAAATACTAAAATACACTTTATTTACTTATTTACTTCCACCTGATCTTATTTTAGTGATAAAAACTTTAAAAGTTGTTTATAAAATGTAAGTGGGTTGAAGGGAGATTTATAGTCTAAGATAATGTTGTTTATTATAAGTATATAAGTAAATAAATTATAAAAGTTGATGAGTATAAGCAAGTAGGGAGTGTGAAATATTGATGAATATAACCACATGACAAAACTCAGGAAAATATAGAATTTGAAATAGTTATATTTTCTTCCTTTTTTACATTGTTTTTTTTTGAAAATGAAATGCCAGGGTCCTTGTCTATGACAATTGTGCTATCTACGACAAGCCCCTCTGTGAAAACTTGCCAGGAGAAGAGACTAAAATTAGTCTAAGAATAGCATATATACCCTGAAGAAGTAGGCAAAATTGTTTATATCACTGCATCTTAATGCCGTCTTGTCATAATAAATATTGGAATGAGATTGATAAAACTTAAGGGTAATGCATATTATTGTCAGCTACTGAAACTGCTTTTATCACAAGTCTTCCTTAAAAGTATTGATAGCACTGAACAACAATAGCTAGGTTTTTTCCTTTAACTTATTTCTAATCTTTAGTTCCAGGGCTGAATAGCACTGATGTAAGTGAAAAAGAGAATTTGAGTACATTTGAGTCTGCAAACTAAGACTATTATTCCAGGAGGAGTCAATGATTGACTACAGTGTGTGTGTGTGTGTGTGTGTGTGTGTGTGTGTGTGTGTGTGTGCTAGTGTGTGTAGAAGAGTCACATCTGGTGATACTCAGGACTGAATCTTCTGCCTGTGCACTCAGGGATCACTACTGGAGGGTTTGGGTATCGAAATCTAACCTGGGTTTGCAGCATGAAAATGAAAAGCAGGCACCTTCTCAACTGTACTATCACTCCAGCCCCTACAATAAATACTTTAAACTGGAAAATTTTCGATGTAAATGCATGCATAAGGCTTATATCTGAAGTAAAAAATCAGAATATAATTTTTTGGGGGTCACACCCTGCAATGCTCAGGGTCTACTCCTGGATCTGCACTCAGGAATTACTCCTGGAGGTGCTCGGGGGACCATATGGGATGCCAGGGATTGAACCCAGGCCGGCACAGGCTGGCTCGTGCAAGGCAAATGCCCTACCCGCTGGGCTATCGCTCCGGCCCCCAGAATGTAATTTTGATTAAAGTTATATGTACCAGACTTGTTATAAAAGTCTCCAATAAGCAGGATGTTCCTATGTCATTTTTATGGATTCATTTTTCATATCCAATCCAAGGTATTTAACTAATTTTCAAATAATTCCAGTCCCTTGGATAATTTCATATCTCTCATCAACTCACTAGTAATTGTTAGCCATCTACCCTTTTTTGTGGGTGGGAGCTTGAGTCACAAATATTTCTCAGCACTTCTCCTGGCACTTGGGAATTTCTTCTGGGGAGTCTGGGACAACTAAGTGGCACAAGGCTAAAACCGGGTCTCCCACATGCGAAGCATCCACTTAACCAGTTGAGCAATTGAGTCTCAGACTCTCATATTAAATTTTAATGTGGCAATGGATCAGTGTGTGCATGAAAGTGCGCTCTGACAAAATAAGCAGCTGGACCCGAATCACCTCAGGGCAATCACGTTCTGTGACAGTTGATATATCTATAACATGATTATTAAGGCAAGTAACTCATTCGAATTCCATGTGGCCTTAAATAATTTGATTTTTATAATGCTTACAGTTGAAGATATAGCCCCATGCAAACTTATTTTTCAGTTACCTTTAGTCTGTCAGTTTTGGATTGGGTTTTTTTTTGGGTCCAACCCGACTGTCCTCAGGACTTACTCCTGGATTGTGCTGGAAATCAACTCAAGGCCATCCATTTGCTAGGTGAGCACCTTAATTTCTGCACTATATCCCCGACTCTTATTAAAACTTAAAACTTCCAAAAACTGCAAGTCAAAATACAGCTAAGAGAGACACTAAATGAAAGTCATTGTATTTATAGATCATCTTCAATTAGCAGCAGCTGTAGTCTGTAAACCTCATTTCAGAATTCTCTTAAATCTGGGGGGTCCACTTTTATATTAAAATTATCAAACTGCTCATTTCTCCATGAGTAATTCTTACATTTGGACATATCAATTTGAAAGGAGTATGCTTTAGTCATTTCTCACAGAACCGAACAGACTATAATTTCCCCCCAAACGATTCTTGAGCTTAATTTAATGTTTCTGTCTCACAAAATATAAACATTTTATTTTCCTTTGTGTAAAATGATGACTTTGTGGTGTGCTGAAACCTTAATAACAATAATCCCTATAAGGACCAGGATACCAAAGACAGATTTATAAAAATCATGACTATTGGGTTTCATCGGGTTGAGCAGAGAGGACTATTGATTCTGAAGCTAATTCTGCCAAAAGTGTTCATCATTGATCTGCAATTGAATCAATAGTGTCACGAAATTCCACAGAGAGATGCCATGGGTTGTGATCAGAAGGGCCAGCATCAATCCTGATTTTCTTTAAACTCAATGATGAAGAGCCTTCAGTCAGACTTTAGAAAAGGAGATAAATAATTTCTTTCTTTATAGATAGAAAGAAGTAGAAGCTAGGAAAGAATGTAGCGACTTAGGGAAAACAAATCTTTGATGACAGCAAGGTGAATTGTAACTTAAGCCAAAGCTTTTATTTGAAGAGAGCAATCAGTGGCAAAATAAGACTGTCTTTTTCTAGGAGTCCAGAAGATTACATATGAGTAGGAAAAATGATGTGTTTGCTTTATTTCAAAACCTTCAATTCATTTTGAGGAAAATCCTAATATGTATATTCTGAGATTGATAAAATATTTAGTATAATTTATGCATCTGACTTTCAAGCATATTCTAATCTGATTGAATTAATGAACAATATTTTTCCAAAGATACATGTTTTTAATTAATTGTATATAGGAAACTACCATTTATATTTTGAAAAGTTTCTTATGTTGGCAATTTAAAACTTCATTGCTTTTCCTATATTGAGGTATATAGAATAAAATTTTATATTGGGTTCTGCTAAAAGTAATACTAAACAATTGAAATGAAATGAGCCTGTAAAGGATTGGGAGAGGTGGGTGGTTTTGCTGTTTTGGGCCACAGCGAAGTGCTCAGGCTTATCCTGAGTCTGGTCAGGGAACACTCCTAATAAAGACTGAGGGAATATATGTGGTGTCAGAGATAAAACACAGGTCTGCCTCAAACAAGCCAAGCTTCCTGTTTGCTGTAATTATCACTCTGGCCCTGACCCTGTACAGTTATAAATGAAATGATTTATTAATAATAACATTTCCACTAGCTAATGATGGCATTTGGTGAAAAATTTTCCCTGAGGTCTGAGTTACTTTACTTAGAATCCTAATATTAAAGTTTTATATCTTTGAAAATGAGATTTGTAACTACTTGATTTAAATTTATAATAATATAAGCCCACATAGATTAAGATTTTTGTTCAGAATATTGAGTCCCAGAATAATACAGCAGATAGGGTGCGTGCTTTGAATATGGCTGACCTGAGTTTGATCCCTGGTATCCTATATATTGCCCTACACCATCCTGGATTCCTTTATACATAATTTCTCCTTTGAACAAAGAACAGAGTCTAGTTGCTTATCCCATAAAAATAATTTGTTTTATATCTTCATCAGGCCACAGATATTAAAGAAAGTAAGTCCGTCGCTTAAATAAAATTACATGAAGTCATTATACATTTAATAACTGTATTTGATAGTCTCACCAGCAAAGTAGACACTACAATTTTATCCTACTAGAAAATAGAGCAGAAAAGCTATTTAATAAACACAAAACTCTAATGAATGGTCTACTAAAATGAGGTCATTTACAAGGAACTAAAGAGAGAGCAGAGAGGTAAGGTAATTGTCTTACATATGGCTGATACTGTTTTTTTATTTTTCCCCTAACACCATACTGAAACCCCTATTATCACCAGATATTTTTCGTGGTCATGAGACTGGGAATAAGCCCTCAGCAGAATATAGTGCACCACCAAAATGCTGAAATATTACTGTCCTCTATATAAAAGCACTTGCTGATGGGGGTAGGATAGTCTATGATAAAAACCAATGTATACAACCTCTAGTGTACATGTCTTATATAAGTATAAACCCTTCCCTTTAAAATAAGTCTACAGATTTAGTAACTCATAGATCTAGAAATTATGATGAATTGCTTGGCTAAAATATATTTGCAGAATAAACATCACTGATCCTCTTAACTCTAGGTATAGATGAAACAGAAGAGACTAAAATTAGTTCACTTTTTAATTTCTCCTGGACTTAGGAGAAGTAACTTACATACTGTGGAAAATCCCCAAATATCATAGTTATGTTTCTCCTTAGGGATTAAAAATCGTCCCCCAAAACAAAAAGCCCAAGGGACATCAATACAGTCTAATAATATGAAGCACAGAATCCTGTAAATGTAGGGGCAGTTATATAGTACAATAGGTAAAGTGCTTGCCCTGCGTATATCCCATCTGGGTTTTTATTCCCAGTACCCCACACTGTCCACTAAGACTACCAGAGTGATCACTAAGAACAAAGGCAGGTGTGAAACTCACACACAAGGAGCAGAGCTGAACTTGCTCTCACTGTGCCCAGCTGATCATGAGGCATCCAGGAGGGATGGTAGGTTCTAACTCTGGCCCACCACCCAGCAGAGCCTCACAAGAAGCCAGAGGAACCCCCCCACACCAGGAGGGCAGCCATTTTCCACATCCAGACTCCCTCTCCTCAGAGCTCCACCCAACAGAAGATCTGATCACAGCCTGGCTCATGCTGCCGCAAAGCAGCAAACTCATGGTTCATCAATAATTGCTCAAGTTTAGAGGTGACTACTAGAGTATCCCACCCACAAAGCAGAGCCTGGCAAGCTACCAATGTCATATTTGACATGCCAAACGCAAGTAACAATCATAGACCTCATTCCCATGACCTTATGGAATGATTTGAGGCTCTTTATGATCCTGGAGTGGGATGATGCCCTTGGACTCTATCGCATGAGAGAGGACATATTGAGATGTTACTGGTGCCCACTCGAGCAAATCAATGATATACGGAAAGACAGTGATACAGTGATACAGTGATTAATGCCTAAATATCCTTTAGACTTTATAACTAGAAAAATATAGATTGCTGTCTTCTATGTTTCTGAAATTTTCTATTAGTCCAGTGATTACTTTTAGACTTCAAAATGTTCTCTGGGAGTCCATCAACAATTTGACTTTATACCTCAGACAACTAGAGTAATGCTCTAAAACTTTGAGTTCAAGAAATGCACTGCCTCTACTTCCCCACCGCTGAGGCTCTTAAGGAATCATAGAATCTGATCTAAGGAACCCTCCTTTCTCCATTCCACCCTCCCTACCTCTCCTGTGACTGGTCCGTGCCAACTCATCTCTTTTTACCTCTATACCTATTGTAAGGCAGCTATGCTAACCACTATACCACCAAAGCATACCTTTATACCTACTGGATTTATCAACCTGACCACAGAAAAATACTAACCCTTTTTATGCTTATTCAGCTTTATTTTTAAAAAAAATATTTTATTAACCACTATAAGGTATACAACTACAAAGATGTTCATGTTTGGGTTTCAGTCATACAGTGTTCGAGCACCCATCACTCCACCAGTGCCCATTTCCCACCACCAATGTCCCCAATTCCCTTCCCTCTCCCCCAGCCTGCCTCTAGTGCAGGCTCTTTATCTCTTTTCTCTCTTTCTCTAACTCTGTCTCTATCTCTGTCTCTTTCTCTTCCTTCTCTTACACATTGTGGTTTGCAATACATACATTTAGAGGCTATCATGTGTATCCCTTTGCCTATTTCAATGTTCAGTTCTAGGATAGTATTATCATTTCTAATGATTATTAGCACACTATTCCCTACTCTGTATTAATCTATGAATCCCGTACACTTGTAGTTGATTCCACCTATTGACAAGAACTACTAATCCATGTTTATCCAAGTCATGGATATTGGTTGCCACTTGTCGCTTGTCTTCCCGTTGTTCATCGATTTGCTCAAGCAGGCACCAGTAATATCTCCATTCATTGGGAATGAGGTCCATTATTGTTACTGTTTTTGGCATAATGAATACACCACGGGTAGCTTTCCAGGTCTGCCATGGCCCTGGGTTCATCTCATTGGGCCCAGTCTTTTTCTAAGTCAGATCATCAACCATCCAGGGCTCATGAGGCAGAGCCCTGGGTATAGACAAGTCTGTCTCCTGTCACCTGCCGATGCATCTGGGCACCACAGCCACTCCTGCAACACCTTGAGGGGCAGGTATCATACCATATATATATACATATGTATATATATATATATACATATATATATACATATATATATATCAAAATGACATATGGAGATGTCAGACAAAAACAAACCCCTATGTCAACAATGTATAAATTAAGTTGCTCCAGATTTCATTTTTAATTCTTCCCAAATATCTTCCTCTTCGTATTCTGTTTTTGCTGTTGCTGTTGTTGTTTTTCTACTCCCATGACTCCAGGCATACATATTTGTGAAGATTGTGAGCAGGAATATATTTGTTAAAATTGTGAGCAATCCCTTTAATGAACACTGCAGGGAAGGGTGGGAAGGCTGTTGTATGGGCTCATACTGGGAGTTCTCAGGGATTATTCCTGGATTTGCTTGTTGAGCATTTACAGTGCGAGGGTAGAAATTAGAGTCTGTACTATGTCAGAAAAAACATAATCTCTGCAGTATATATCTGGAACTTAGTGGAAGTTTGTATCATAATTTTCTTTATCTGTAGAACAAATCTTCCTGAAATTTGCTCTATTTCCTTCTGGTGGTTGTATACTCTGGTTAATCTCTGATCTTTTTTTTTTTTTTGACTTTATCCCATTTAATCTCTAAATGCATTGTATTTTTTCATCCAATCTGCTTTATATAGGTATATCTAGTACATCTAATCCTATCTTTCCTTTACTGATATATGTATGCTGAACAACTACTGCTACTCAAGTGTGTATTTTCTTTAAACTCACAAACTCACATGCACAATTACTTCCAGGGAAATCTAGCATTCCTGACAGCCCCAATAACTTCCCTTTTTATACCTCCTGACAACTGTGCTGTGAAATTTATTTTACGTAAGATCTTTCAATCTAATCTATTAAACCCTTCTTAAGTACCATTTTTCATAGGACAAAAAATTAGGCCACAAGGGATGTTTCCAAAGCAATTGTATAGTTTACAGTAATACAGCAATCTGTTTTTTATTCTCCAAGTGCACATTTAACTACAGGCACACACACCCTACACACACACACACACACACACACACACACACACAGTTACTTCCTGGGAAATTTTGCATTCCTAACAGCCCTCTATTGGTTCCCATTAATTTTCCTCCTGACACTAAATTGTTCTGGAACTTTAAAACTTTATTTTAGGTAAACTCTTTCAACTCTAACCTCCTACACTCTTTTCAAGTATGATTTTTCATATTTCCTATTACCCTCTGCCCTAATCTCTGCTCCATTCATGATTACTAAGTATGTGTATGATTGTATGACATCATCAGTTTACTTTCCTACCTGGAATTCCTTGGAATAAAGCTTATGTTTTTCCTTGTATCTGATATTGGTATAATGGCATAATTATCTGCCAATAACTACTTCTTTGAACTGACGTTGATAAAATCTGGAAAACGTATAACATGAAATTTAATAATGCTTCATTAAAATCTCCGTAATTTTGAAGAGAAGTAATTAGATTACTAATATTGTTCAGCTACTGTCATTTGAATATTCAAAGCTTTAAAGCATATATTCTACACAAGGTTTCTTCCATACTTGCTGTTAATCAAACAATTATGTTGTATTCAAAGTGGAATAAAATAGTATGAAAAATAATACTATCATACATTTTGCTTCCATAAATACAGTGACTCATTTTGCGATTCAGTAAACTGCTAAATCACAGAAAAATAAAACATCCTTTAGAAACTGCCCTCACATTTATTTTGATTTCTCTAATATTTGAGAAGCCTTTCACTGATCCTTGCCAAATGTCATCAGAAGACATTTCAAAGATATATAAGTTTTCATTATCACATAACCACAGACTCTTCTGAGTAATCCTATTTAAAAAAAAGTCAGATCTTTAGCCAAAACAGGAAAGGTCTGAATCCCTTACTCTAAAAGACATGTGTTCTATCCGAACCATTGTCACATTTCAAATTGTCATAATTCAATAAATATAATTGGTATATAAAAAAGAATAAAATATCCCCATAAGAAGCTAGATGGAGAAAGAGAGAGGAGAGAGATGGAGAGAAAAGAGATAATCTGCCATGAAGGCAGGATTGGGGAGGGGGAGGGAAGTGGGGACATTGGTGGTGGGAGGGGTCACGGGTGGAGAGATGGGTGCTGAAACACTGTATAACTGAAACCCGAGGTGTGAGCATCGTGTAATTGTATATCTCACAATGGTAAAATAAAATATTTTTTTTAAATCCCCATAAATACAAATAATTAATCTATAAGGTATATAAACTGACATTAATTTTACAGAATCACTTTAAGTGTTTTCTGCCAAAAGCTAGACCCTGGGTGTTTCTCCAAAGAACAGATACTATATGTTTCATTTAATCTTATATGTTTAGTGGTTACAAACACCTTCAAAACAAAAACTACAACTATTTTTCACACTTTCAAATACAAAAGGCAGGTTTGCATGTATTACTCCACTTGACTCCCTGTAGCTCAAGTTTATAAAAAAAGGCAATGCTTCATTTCCTTTTTAAAAAAATTAATAGACAGTAGGAATGAAAATTAATAGAGGGTAGTAGTGAAAATGATTTGACCAAATGTTTTGTGACTGTAGATTAACAGAGTTAAGACTCAAACCATACACAGCTAATGGAATTTCATACTTCTTCCAATTTTTCATGCTTTGATGTGGTGAGAGAATATGAAATAAATGATAGTGAACCTGTAAAAAGTGTGATCTCCTCTTTCCCCACAGGGATGATTAGCCCAAGGCATAAGCTAAACCAGAATTGACTGAATGTAGCAGGGATTGCCCTGGTCATCTCTCGATAACTCAGTCTTCCTGTTGGCCCCTTCTCACTGGAGATTGTTCATAACAAGGTTGACAGGATTACTTTAGAGCTTGCAGGTGGCACTGGGGTTTAAATTTACAGCTGTGTGCACATTAGAAAATGATATAAGGGTCATTCTCCACCAAACACCCTACATTTCCTGTGAATTTGCAGGGTATTCCAAGGGAGACACAGACAAATATTACATGTATGTGAAGCCAGAGCAGAAGAAGAGAGAATCAGCCAGTTGTGCCAGTTGTTCAGGGGAGTGTGATTGGAGGTGGGAACAGAATATGTCTGAAATCCTATTGTAAAAACTTTGTAAACAACAGTGTCTAAAAAATACCTTGAAAATAGAAGCTCTGGGAGGAAGGACATACAGGCTTCATAGTTACTTTTGTAAAGTTCTCCTTAAGGTGGAATATTTGTTTTTTTTGTGTCTACTACCTTTATTTTAGTTGTAAGTAAATTGTTTATGTTACGCTGCAGCAAAATACCAAATATCTTACTATCTTATTATCTTTTTATTTATTACCTGTAATAGTGTGCAGAAACATAGAAATATTGTATGTTAGGGATAATGTTTACAAATTACCTAGTTCTTCAGTGCTGTAGGCTTGATTATGAAAGTAATCAGGTAAAAAGTTTAGAAAGTTTAACTTCTATCAGAACACAAAGATTCAATAACTCTAACTTCACCTGCTGAAAAATGCTTGGTTATTAATAACTAACTTCTGTAAACATATGTGCTTCAAAGACATCAAAATATTATGTTCCTTAGGGATATGAGATGAGCATTCCCAATTTTAATAAGACTAGTGGCACACAGCACATTCTTTTGTATTTTTGAATGGAAATAGCTTCAAATGCGTGTTGGAGACTCTAACTTGGAAAGACTATGTGGACTCCACAACTAGTTAGTTTGCTACCTAAAAATCAATAGTCTAAATATACATGTGACTATTAAGAAAAAGAGATAATGAATCCTTAATTAAAGAGAGTTTAGGAGACTCATTAAAAAACTTATTCTGTACTGTACAATAAAAGGATACAATTACATCCTTAAATTTCTTTTGTCTACAATGATGCTTATAATATCTAACTATATAGACTTATAAATGGCATAGTTTGTTATTCCTTAAAAATTGAAAAAGCAAATCTGAAAGTTGTCAGAGAAAACATGAAAGTAACCCTTAGAACAAAAAAGCAAAGATTCTATTTGTTTAAATGACTATATAATTTATACACCAATAATTTTAATAGGAATATTAATTTGAACATGTTAGAAACAGGAATTATTCCTGAAAACATCACAGTAATGAACAGAGTTTACGATAAAAGTCTACATAAAACTCTGCTAACCTAATTTTGCAAATTGCTTGAAATTGCAGATGAAGATATTAACAATTCTTTTATTAAAGGATAAAGTGACCATAATACCCAAGGCAATATGATGATTAAAGCAGGTGCAATGGAAGATAACCCTTAAGCTTCATAATTCCTTCTATAATAGATCAGTGATTCACTGTAATGTGCTTATTAAGCAATATGGAAAATTGGGTCAAATTAGACAGTGAGATAAAGTTGTTCATATATGACATGACTTGCCATGGAGACAATCAAAGAAACATTTCTTAACCCAAGTCTCTAGAGATAAGATACTTGGCATCAAATTAGTCAGTCACCTAACCTTTAGGAAAATCTACGGCTGTGATCAGTGAAAGAAAATTGCATTAAAAATGGGCAATTATGATATATGGTATAATTGTAGACAGCACATTTTCTTTCTAATAGTAAATTGAAACTCTGCCTTGTCTAGGAAGTGAGCACTTAGAAAAGGCATTAGTAGTTATTTGCATAAAATAATGTACCTAAGTCACATACTTTTGATGGTTCCTCTGGATAGGCATGATAAACTAACATTCACAGGGAACAAGTCCTCAGAGAGTTCTTGTAAGGTTTTTATAATTGGTGATATCAATCATATTTTTCTAAGCTTTTCTAAAATAGAAATAGTTATGTTCATGAGGAAAAATATTTTGCTTTGAAATAGAAGAAGGAAATACATGTATACACATCAAAGTGATTTTCAACTTGACTATAAATTAGAACTGTACCTAAGGGACACTTGAAAGTGGTTATTTGGTGGGGGTTTCCTGAGAAAGATTTTTCTGAAAATTGGTAATTCCTATGTAAATACTGCTGTGATGTTTTGATGTATCTGAATCCCATGAGCCTCACACATAAATCTGGTAGCACAAATCTGTTTGAATTTGAATGATTTCCATGTTAGAAAAGTTCTACCTGATTTTTTTATGACTCTTGTACTTACAGTGATTAGGTGGGGGCAAAAGGTAGGCTCTTTATAAGACCTTGCTAAAATCATTGAGTCAAATCTCCAAGCTGAGGTGGCATCCTATAGAGATGACCTGATACTTCCAGGCTTGGTTATCCTAAATGGCACAGAATGTACATGCTTGGATTACAGAAAGTATATGTCTCTGCGTGGATAAAGAAAAAGTAAATTTATTGGGATATTCTTTCTGTTTTATTGATGTTATCCTAATTGTCCCATTTCCCTGAACCCTCGAGGTCAGTCATATCCCAGTCCAGAGAGAAACTCTTGAAACAGTTTTATGAGTATTATCCACAGGGTTACTGATTCAATAGTACTGTGGTGGGGCACATGAGTTTTAGCTTCAAGACAACTCCCTGGTAATACTAGTATGAACTTTAAGAATAATGTTCTTTCACAGAGGATTCCAGAATTTCCTTTGCTTCAATTATATTACCCTAATATATTCATATCACTTGTATCACTTGTCTTCCCGTTGATCATTGATTTGCTTGAGCGGGCACCAGTAACATCTCCATATGTCCTGTCACTTGCTAGTGTAGCCCAAGGGCATCTGCTCGATCCAGTAACATAAAGAGCCTCACCATTCCATCAAGTCACGGGAATGAGGTACTGGTATTTGGCATATATAATACGACATGGGTAGCTTCCCAGGCTCTGCCTTGTGGGTAGGATACTATTGTAGTCACCTCTAATCTCAAGCATTTATTTTTTAAAATTAAAAAAATTAATTAATTTTAAATAATTATTTAAAATAATATTTTTAAAAATTTAAAATAATTAAATACTTCAATATTTCAAATTATCTTATATTCTTAAAATGCCAATAGTTCAAACTCACATTATCTTCAATGTATTATATAATGAGTCATAATAAGCTGATATTATGAATATGAGAATGAGCCATAATAAGCTGATATTATGACTATGAAAATGATCAACAATGTAGCTAACATATCGATATACCAAGTTCATCTAAGTAATAAAAAAATAAGTTTAGACTAATGACAAATGGAATGCCAGTAACATTTCCAAGTTTAATTGATGAGCACCATTATACAATAAACCCCAAACTTAGGGTAAATAAAACCATAGTCCCAAAAACGTAAAATAATTCCACTCAACCATTAAAAGTAATATGACAAACATCTTAATATTTTCAACTGAAACCAGCAGCCAGGGAACAAGTGCTGCCCCAGATCCTATAATTTCCCCTGCTGGGCATCAGACTGATGTGCTGGCTAATATCATCACCTTCAAGCAGTACATAAAGCTTTACCTTCAGGTGTGATTAAAGTTTCTCTTCTCTGCCTACAGCTACTTGAGATTACAGTTTGGTTACAAATTTTCACATATATACATATATATAGACCACACACACACACACACACACACACACACACACACACACACACACACACACACATATATATATATCGTCCACAGGTGCAGTGTTTTATTCAGATTCTTCCCCTTCTTCTTTGTTTCACTATTCTGTTACCCACCTCCTTTTTGCTATCTGTATCCGATATTTATTCAGATATCATCTATTTAATTATAAGCATGTAGAAACATTTATAATGAGTGTCGATATTCATGCATAGTAAGCTGACTTATTGTCTCTTTCTGGTAGCTCAATGTACTTTTGGTACTCTAAATTTGCAAAACTCATGGTTTCCTCCTTGCCCACAGGTAATAAAATTTCAAAATTATCCCAGTACCAAATTGAATTCAAAATTGTTCCAGTACCAATTATTCCTCCCAGTCCTTCATGTAATTGTAAATTTTATTTACTCAATGCAGGTGATCATATTTATGTGAACCAAAGAAAGCAATCTACTTAAACTAATTTCAACTAATGCATACTCATCTTGAGATGTAGTTTCAATGTTCTATTTCAGAAAAAGATACCTCCCAGACAAAAATTAATTTCAAAACTTATGACAACATGAAGTGAAAACTGTCAGGTAGTTGAGATGCATTTCTTCTCTTAATCTTGCTAACTTTCGACACTTTAGTTATAATTGTAGATGAGTAAAGCATGTAGAAATATAGCATCTAGCAGACTAATTGTTTGGGGGATACTGGAGCTCTAATAATTTGTAGAAATTGTATAAAATGTGTTTTATTTCTAGGAAGCAGGATATTTACTTATTTAAAAATTTTAATATGGATTCTTAAAAGAATAAAATTTTGCTCACTTTGATTTTCATGTGAAAAACTTACTATAAAATTATAGTTTCACATACCCTCAATAAAAATGGAAAAGTTATAAGACCATGTGATGATGAATAACTTTACATAAACATCTGATTTTGTTGTTTTTAAAGGGATACCTATCTATATTTTTATAAGGTAAAAATGTTATTTCTTACACTGCAGGAAAGTTCATGGATTATGTGACCATAGTGATTCTGCTCAGAGGTATGAAGGAAGAACCTTAAGAGCACCAAAGGCAATGGAACATGACAACATGCAACACTAATTAGCTCCTAGATCATCAGCCTGTTTGAACTTTGAACCCCATTGTGTAGGCAGAGGTGTGAAACTACACCTGAAATAGGTCTTGGAGCCCAGTTTTAATGGAAAAGACTTTTCTCAAAGGAAAAGCTAGATAATGCAAAACCATGTTTTAAGTAGAATAATACTGGTTGGAAGAACAAGAAAGGTGGATCAATTAAGCCAGTAGGAAGAAGGAAAAGATGTTGGAAATTGTGTTTAATGATGATGGCCACAATATAGGGAAATTTTTTATCTCCAAAAACTATTTGGCCTATAGAGCCTTCTCAGAAATTTACAACAAACAAAAATCACTCAACACTGCCTTTGTAAATCTACCTTCTGTCAGAAAGCATGAAATCAACTGGACCTCAGGCTATGATGGGGCCTTGGATATTTCCAGGAAGCACTATTGGCCACTTAGGGAAACAAAGACTTATTCTAAAAGAATTAGTACTTAGGAGTCTAGTTCAATCATTGTTCCAGAAGCAACTGTTTTGATCTCACTACATCTCTACCTCCTTCCTTTATTTCTCCTTTTTTATTCTCATCTCCTCCACACTCTTTCTTTACAAATTTATTTTAATTTTATGTCCTATATTTTGACTGAGAAAAAAAAACAATGTATTCACCAATTATCAAATTTACTCATTGGTTTATGGAAAAAATCCCTAATTATCACTATGTTTATATAGTTAGGATTTCTCTTTGCATCACACATTGGTTGGATTAGATCAATTTAAACTCAGAGTCTTAATTCTAGAGTGTAATAGCTGTGTAGCAGTTTATTTTATTGTTATTATTATTATCATCATTTTGTGACTACGTCTCAGCTGGATGTGCTCTAAGCCTGCTCCTTGCTCAGTACTAAGCAATCTCTCCTGGGGTGCTCAGGAGCTCATAGGTGTTGCTGGGGACTGAATCTAATTCTACGTGCTGTCCTAGCACTGCAGCCCCAATCAATGAATTTATTTATTTATTTTCTTTTTTGGGTCACACACAGCAATGCTCAGGCTCTGTACTCCTGGCTCTGCATTCAGGAATTACTCCTGGCAGTGCTCCAGGGACCATATGGGATGCCAAGGATCGAACCTGGGTCTACCACATACAAGGCAAATGCCCTACCCTTTGGACTATCCATCGGCCCCCCAAATTTATCATTTTAGTTTTGCAAAAAGTCATTCTTTGTTGTAATAAGAGCCTGTACCTTCTGCTTTCTCTGTGCTATTCTAGATGTTTGTTTTCTGAACTGACACTTCAGGCAATTTCTTTGACAAGTGGTTACTCCATTAAAAAATGGACTGTTGTAAACACAACCACCCATTCAGAAACTCTCAGATTTTTATGGTAGTTTATCACAAAATGTACTTAGTTCATTTACATTCTCTCCCTGGAAACTTGTGAAGCAAGTTGGGAAAGGCAGATTTTTGCATTTCCTCAGGCAGAGGTCAGAAGGAACTCTCAGAGTTAACTTGCTGCTTAGGGCAAAATCTAAGCATATAAAAAGCACATTCATTTTAAAAGTAGTAAAAATGAACTGTTAGTCTAGCAGATGGCAGTATTTTATGAACCATTTTGTAAAGTTATAGTATTCCCAGTGTCTACTAAAAACTCATTTATGAACGCCACTGAAAAGTTATGCTGGCATTTTGCACATAGTATTTTTTTATGAGTAAAAACAGCTTTTATTTGGAGGCTTTTAGGGAGGGAAGGAGAAAAGAGAGAGAGACAGACAGACAGACAGAGACAGAGACAGAGAGAGAGAGAGAAAGAGAGAGAGAGAGAGAGAGAGAGAGAGAGAGAGAGAGAGAGAGAGAGAGAGAGAGAGAGAGTAGACATCTCAAGAGGAGAAATGAGGGCAACAGATGAGCTTGGCCAAGCAGCCACAAGCAGCATATGGGCTCTGTCAGCATATTCGTCCACTTCCTTTGTTCAGGGAGGTTTTATAGTTGGTTTTCCTTTTTTTTTCCACAAGCAGCCCTGCATGAGGGCTACTATCTAAGAATTCCTTGCATGGGTGGTTGCCAGGGGGCATTTGCTGTGTGGAGGGATAGGGGAGGGTAGAGTTGGGTTGGTTTCTTTAACAACTTCCTTATTTCACCTTTTACTGCAGGATCTTCTCTGGAGGGTGGGTCCAGTCTCTCTGGTCGGCTCTGGGAAAACCTCACAGGTCTTTAGAGGCTCTGATCAGGCTCTAGACCCTGTGCTCAAATCCTGATGGCTTTAGGGCTAGGTGGTTTTACACTCCATAGTAATTCTACTGCTATGGGAACCCTTTGCTATCCCCCAGGGATTTTACCTTCTTAAATCTTTAAGGGGAAAATGTGTTTGAATATCTAAAGTTACCAACATCTGAAAGTAAAAGATCAGATCCAGCACTTTTAAGTGAGGAATGACACTTAAAAATTGTTAGACTCAGGAGGAGTAAAAACCTCCTTTCCCTTATTAAGTGCAGACTAGTTTGCAGTTTTAGAAACCACAGAATTTAAAGCAACAACAAAGCACCCTAACACCATGCCTATTCCTGTGATCGTAAAAACTGAAAAGGAGCAATTTCTACAACCATGACTTTGGATGATAGACAATGACTTACTCTGCCCAGATTTCTCTAATGGACTTAAACCTCCAAGTCACTTCTCTGGCTTTATCAGTATGGACTGGAAAAGCTTCTGCCCATGAAGTCTCAATAAGAAACAATAATTTATAGATTTGGTACCTGTGTGAAATCAAGCTGCCAGTCTTCCCCTAGGTAAGTTCCTTGAGGCTGAACAGGTGGAGTTAGGAGAGTTTTGAAAGAAAATGCTTTATCACATTTTCGGGTTCTCATTAAGTGGAGATTGGTGGTAGGAGAGAGGAAAGTAACCTTCTTGGAGCTACTCAGTCTTGTAATAAGGTACTCAGGAGTGGGTCATGCTAAGGAGTGTGGGACAATGGTAACCATATGTGCTACCCCTTAGGGTTGCATCCCCAATCCCAAAGAGAAATACTGCTGTGTGAATCTAAAAAGTAATAAAAAAGTAATAAGAAGAAATTAAAAAATTCTTAACATGTAAAAGAGTTGTCCTAACTAAACAATAACAGGTAGAAATAAGCCACTGACATGTGAGTTATGAGTTTTTTTATGTTATTAATTTTTCTATGCTATGAAGACCGCACAATATTAAACGTTCTATCTTTCAAAGAGACTTTTAGTTAAGGAACGTGAAGTTAGGCATATCTTAATTTTTTTTACTATTTAAAACATCATAAACATATGGTTATTTATGATATTTCCATAAATTTTATGTAAAATTTATGCAAAATATAAATTTAACAAAAATAAAATATCAAAAATAGCACCTATGTAGAGCTAGCAGCTACTTACTTGCCTGGACAATGAACTCAGAAAAACATTGACATTTGTGAGTGAAATTGAAGAATGGTGTTGCATTACATATTTATAAATTTCCTTTTCATGCTTCTGCCCAGGAACTCGAGGGAATAGAAAGCCCAGAATAAAAGCTTTTGAAAATCTTTGAGAAGTTCCTCAAAGCAACAGAACATTAGAAGAGCAATAACAGAGAACTTGGATTAAATTAAATGCAACCGATCACTATAAAGAAAATGGAACCTAATAATTCTGAAGACTGTCTTTAGATTTCAGTAGCAATACTGATTTATTTTTAATTAACATTTGTGTTCTCCATTCATAAAGTTTCAGGGGAAAAAAGAATGCTAATTTTGTTTTAGTGAAGGGAGTTGTCAAATAGTGCCTCAAGTGACCCAGGGTAGCTTGGATTTGAGGTTTGACCTGCTCTACCAGATGCTTCATGCTAAAATCCAAGGGTGCAAGATTACTCACTAGTAACTGTGGACCATCAGGGCTAGGATCTGGTGCTGCTAGGAGCAGATATGGGTGGCGGGGCATGTCATGCCATAGTTTAAACTTGTTTCTGGTGCATTACATGTAACCCTCATCATTGAGCTTTCAGCCCCAACTCAAGTTACTTTTGAATAAATTTGTGAGAGATACCAGAATTATAAATACCTTATAAATTTATTCAATAATAATATTAATATGGTTATTTATAGTAAAATTTGGTTTCATATACAGAACCTACATAATTAGTTAAGAAGTAAAACTTTAGGTGTGTTACTTTTATCAAATTTTAAATGTGTATTTAAATATTTTAAAAATTCAGTGGTGTTTCATAAATTAAACATAAAGTATAATATTGTAAAGTTGCATAAAATGCCTATAATCATTTACTATATATAACATGTGTTGATTGATACTATTTTTCAGTTTACTTGTCCCCCTCTTTTTATTGAATCATCTTGAATCACAGTTACAAAGAGAGTTGTGATTGAGTTTCAGATATACAATGTTCCAGCTACATTGACATTCATTATATTAACAGTGTCCACTACACTCCACCAATGTCCCTCAATTTTCTTTTCACTCCTCAGCATAGCTTTGCCTCAGTAATTTACCAAAGGTCCCCTTCCCTAACTTACCCAATCCACCATCCCTGTTCCAGTGGTAGGTTTCTACTGAAAACCTGAAAATCTGTTGCTCTGCTCTTTGTTTTTTACTGCTGTTGGACATTTGATATTTACTTAGGAAGTTTCTTATATCCCACATAAGAGAATTTTCAGTTTTATAGGGGAAAACACTTCCCTCACTATTAAATCCTATAAAAACTAAATATCTAAAAGTCCAAAACACCATCCTTGACATTTTTTTCTTTTTTTGGGTCATACTTAACAATGCTTAGGGGTTTCTCCTGGCTCTGCACTCAGAAATTACTCTTGGCAGTGCTCAGGGGACCATATGGAATACCAGGGATTGAACCCGGGTCTGCTGTGTGCAAGGCAAAGGCCCTACCGCTGGACTATCATCCGCCCCGATCCTTGACCTTTTTAAGAACATAGAAACATTAGTTTGTGTTTTCAGTGTAGGACTAGCAGTCAGATAACTAGTTTGAAGACTTATTTTCTAACATATATGAACTAGGAAGAGTACTTTCACAGATATCCCAGAAAAATCAATGTTATTTATTTTAAATATGGCAAGCCTGGCAAGCTACCAGTGTCGTATTTGATATGCCAAATAACAGTAACAATTATATTACGTCATTCCCATGAACTAATATAATTGTCTGAGGCTCTTTATGTTCCTGGAGCAAGCAGATGCCCTTGGACTCTACTAGCATGAGACAGGACATATGGAGATATTACTGATGTCCACTTGAGCAAATAGATGATGAACGGGAAGATAGTGATAGTGATAGCGATTTATTTTAAATATAGATAACTTTGTGATGCTTGATTAAGATCATATGGCTAACACAGTATGAGGGCAGTTCTGGAGCCTGACATTGTCTGTGTTCAGATATTCCACTCTACTTTGGTCTACAAAATGCCAGTCATATGGTACCTATTGTACTCTAGAAGTTTTATCTGCGATGTTTTTTCACTTCCTAAAACATTATATAAAACTATATTTCATTCATCTTCAGGATATATTAAATGTGAAAATAAACATTAAATATATAGAAACTAGACTTTGGAAGTATTGGAACATTTCTAAGTTTCACCTTAAGGAAGTTTCTGATTATTTGGACATGCATCCTTTGCTTGCACAGTTATAAAAGAGTGGCAAAATTCCACTGCATCTCCCAAACAATCTTGAAAAAAGCAGGGAAACAAAGAAAGCAATGGCTAACTTTTAGCCTAATTAATATAAAAAATAACTAAAAAAAAACAAGAAACAGTCCAAACAAATCATCTGTTTCACTGTCACTGTCTTCCTGTTCATCGTTGATTTGCTCTAGCAGGCACCAGTAACATCTCCATATGACCTGTCTCATGCAAGTAGAGCCCAAGGGCACCTGCTTGCTCCAGGAACATAAAGAGCCTCAAACCATTCCATCAGTTCATGGGAATGAGGTCTATAATTGTTACTGGTATCTGGCATATCAAATAAGACACGGGTAGCTTGCCAGGCTCTGCCATGCGGGTAGCATACTCTTGTAGTCATCTCAAAATCCAGCATTTATTGATGAACCATGCAGCCGCTTGCCACTTGCCGCGAGCTGGGCTGTGATAGGCTGGTCTGCTGTGTGGAGTTCTGACGAGGGGAAGTCCAGATGTGAAAAATGGAGGTCCTCATGGAGTGGGGGTTGTCTGGCTTGTTGTGAGGCTCTGCTGGGGTAGCGGGCCAGGGCTAGAACCTGCCATCACTCCCAGGCACCTCATGAGCGGCTGGGCACAGTGAGAGCCAGTAGCACCTCTGCCCCATGTCTAACATGATTGTTAAACATCATGTGTTTAACAATCCCGTTATCTTCCTAGATAGTCTCTCACCCTGTTCATTTCATTCTAGGCCATGGGTCCCGATGTGGAGTTCTTCAGACAATCTTCTCAGTCCTATCTTGGCATTAAAATCACCGACTATGATCTTGTAGAAGGTGTGACCTTTTTATAGAACTCCTCCAGTTCCATGTAGAATTTCTCAGTTTCTTCTTCCTTGTATGTGGATGTTGGTGCACAGACAACGAAGGTAGAAACTGCTGGCAGTGGGCCACAACTCTTCAAGTGTAATCGTCCTATTCGGTTTGTTAGGCATCCAAATGAATTATTGTTCGGGGCCATGTTTGTGTTGACAAGGACACCGATGCCACTGATCGCCTCTTTCGTCGCATGTTCCGAGGAACAGTTTTTCTTCGATGTCAAAAACAGCGTGATGCGATTGATGACTCCTTGTCTTGGTCAGACCCAATAACGCCATACTTGATCTTTTGCGCTTGCACCATCAGGTCCTCGATATATGCTTCCATTGCCAGTGTACATGCATTGAAAGTGTACGTGATCCAACATGCCAGTTCATCAGTAAAGAAGGGAACAGCATCAGCCCAAACAAAGTCAGACCTGAACACCTGAAGTATCTGCCTCCAGTACTCATCAATACACTGGCCCGGATCTTCACACCCTACCTGTCTGATTGCAAGGTGCCCTCCCAGTGGAAAACAAGCAAGACAGTTCTACTGTTCAAGAAGGGAGACATCCACGATATTGGCAACTATCGCCCCATCTGCCTATTGTCTGTCTTCTGCAAGCTGTACACTCAATTCATCCTGAACAGGATTGGCAGAACATTAGATAAAGGGCAACCAAGTGAGGAAGCTGGCTTCTGAAAAGGATTCAGCACAATCAACCATATCCACACGGTAACCAACCTCATTGCAGTTTGTAGGGAGTTCAGGATGCCACTCTGTCTCACTTTCATTGATTTAAAGAAAGACTTTGATTCTGTGGAGACTGAAGTGGTCATCGAAGCCATAGCCAAATAGGGCGTTCAAACCCAATACATCAAGATTTTTCGTGAGCTGTATTATGGATTCACCACCAGGATCTCACCATTCTACAAAGAAGTGATCATCAAGGTCAAAAGAGGGGTTCAGCAGGGTGATACCATTTCACCAAAACTCTTCAGCACCACGGCTTGAGAACATCATGCTACATTAGAATGGGAAGGAATGGGAGTGAAGATAGATGGTAGGCAACTAAACCACTTCTGCTTCACTGATGACATCGTTCTAATAACACCAAACATTAGCCAAGTGGCTCAAATGCTGGCTGACTTCGACCAAGAATGTGGAAAGATAGGTCTACAGCTGAATCTAAACAAAACAATGTTCATAAAAAATGAACTAGTTCCAGAGGCCCCATTCATTCTCAATGGAACAACATCTCTGAATGCAGCAGTTATGTGTACCTAGGTCGAGAACTCAACATGATGAACGACCTAAAACCTGAGCTGCGCGGGAGGAAAAGAGAGAGGCATGGAATGCCTTCAAAAGCATGGAAGAAATAGCTAAAATAGACAAAGAACCTCAGGCTTGGGGCACATCTCTTCAACTCCACCATTCTCCCTGCATTAACTGGGCCTCAGAGATCTGCGCCCTATGAAAGCAGGATGAGAATGCTATTCGGTCTCCCAAAAGAGGAATCGAAAGAGCTATGCTTGGAATATCATGCCTCACTCAAGTGAAAGAAGGAATCCAGAGTTCCGACCGTCATCGCTGTTCCAGAGTCAGGGACACTGTCTCGCTTGCCAAGGCATCGAAAATCAGATGGGCTGGACATGTAATGCGATTTGGTGACGAGCACTGGACTAGAGCCGTTATGGACTGAATCCCACGGGATATCAAAAGATCAAATGGCTGCCCACCTACAAGATGGTCAGACTTCTTCATCAAGACTCTGAACCGAATGGTTTGAGGCTCTTGTATTCCTGAAGCAACCAGATGCCATTGGGCTACACTGGCACGTGATAGGGTCAAATGGAAATATTACTGGTGCCTGCTCAAGCAAATCGACGAATAACGGGATTTCAAGTGATCAATGATCAAGTGACTATCTTCCTAAAAAAGAGATGTGTTAACAGATTTGTGGAATTCCTTATGTCACAAGAGGGTAAGGCAAAATAAACAAAGGCATCAACATACTGATAGAAGTGACTCAAGTATGAATCTGATGAATGATATTTCTGAATCACTCAAATTGTTTAAAAAATTATTGCAGTGCCAGAATTTCAAATTTGGGTGTATAGATACTAAGGGAAGAACAAAATCAAGAAAAACATTCTTTGAAAGACTGGAAGGATTAGTGAAAAGGAAGAGACTTGGATAAGAAAAAGCTGATAAGGAATGAATGAATTCAATAGATGAGTTCAATAAATAGAGAACATTTAATTTTCTTGCAGAGCACACTTAGTTTTCTTGCTCTGCTATAAACTACAAATAGTGCACTTGATTTGAGTAAAAGAAAATTCTCTGTCCCTAACAACCCTGTTAAGACTGCGGACAAATGAATCAAACCAATTCTAATAGTTTCGTAACAAATGTCTTGAGTTGGATTGCTTTGATGGGTCCTTGCAATGAACTCTATGAACTGATCCCACTGCTATGTCTTGGTCAATCATGATTCCTATCCTCAAGAAAACACCATTTTTATTAAATTGTACCCTGATTCTCTGTGAAAACCAGTAAATATATATGGTCCTGACCATCTAATTTATAATTTAGCAATTTGCATATTTACTAGAGTTTTAATACAACTTTATGACTTTCTCTATTTATTCCTTCTTAATATAAGCAAACCTTCAGTTAAATATTTAATATTTCTTCGATAAAGTGCTATAAAGCACTTAGGTGAGAGGAAAACACAGTAAAACATTTAGGGTCTATTAAAAATTGCAATATCTTAGGAAGATAATATAGATACCTCAAAAATAGCTAGACATTTAACAAGTAAATATGTAAAATGTAGTGTAGTAATACTGATGCTAAAATTAAATGTAGTGTAGTCATACTAATACTTAAATGTAGTGTAGTGAGTGACGCTATTTCTAAAATAAAATTTTTATTAAAATGAAATGTTCATATTTACTTGTTAAATTTCTAGCAATGCCTATATATAGAGACATTGCTTTGTCTATATATGTAGACATTACTTTATATTAAATATGAAACTTGAGTTCACACTACTCTGCCTGGCACATAACAAATCCTAATCTTTCCTAAGTGGCTTATTCTTGTTTACAATATCTTTCGTCTGTGCAACTTTTCATATTTCCCTTGACAACTATTCAATACGTTTTCACCTGGATAAGAGTTGACTGCTTTTCCAAAACAGAATTAAAGTAGTAACTAAAAGAGCATCCCCTCAATCCCTTTGATGATCTATGCTTGAATTTCTTTGATAAAATATATGTTAATAGAAATTTCTAGGGAAAGTGATCATTATTGTACCTCAATATTCAAAAGCACACACTTATTCAATGGATTCTACATCTTTTAAAGATATTTTGTGACAATGAAATAAGTTAAGCTTTCAAAAATATTTTATTTGAATTCCACTATGAAAATATTTTATTTGCATTTTAATTTGCTTAATGAAACTGTAAACTTTTAGTGTAATAGCTGTGATTTTTATGTATGTTATTCAACACAGCTCAAAATCTAAAAGCTCTGGGCCAAGGATGTGATTTAGTGGTAGAATGGTAGAGTACATGCCTTACCCATGTGAAGAACTTGGATTGATCCCTCTAATGAAATTGATATAAAATGTGACTCACTCTTTCCTGCACTCCTATTCCATTTTGCTGCCACTAACCAGTAGAGATTTTCACTGAGTCCTAATGTAACTTTGATTTTTCTTTTAATTTGTTTATTTTGTTTTAGCCAGTCAGTTTGTTTTGGTTACCAAAACTATTTACTGAAAGTACAATATTAGTAAGGAAATTATTAAGTGTGAAAATAAATTAAGTGAAAAAATAAAATAAATGATTAAGTGTGAAATGTCATTTTTTCTTTTTTTTGACTTTGTTTTGGGACTTTTTTGGACTCTTTTTTCGAACTTTTTTTTTCTTTTTTTTTCTTTTGACAAAGCAGAGGTGCTTAGGTTGATTGGAGCAAGCAGGTAAAATCTCAAAAGTGGATCCTGAATAGGGCCTTTGAGGGTGGGCAAAAAGTATAGTCTGAGAAGCTGACAAGCTTAAATTGCATGAAGAATGAAATGGCAACTTGAAAAGAACCTGAGGTCTGGAATGAGCTTTGAATGCCTATGGGAGTCACTTCAGATCTATGTGGAGTGCTTATGTGTGTTCCTCTATAAAGGGCCATGTTCATTTTGAAAATTCATCAGCTTTGTTCATTGTGTAGCATTCTAAGTCCTCTTTTAAGTTGAATCGTATACCGTGTGTTTAGATAAAACACATACCATCACGATTCTAATGCTTTATTTGACCCTTTTAAAAATTTTATTTTCAAGTCTCTGACAGCATTGATCACCTTCATCTGTTCAGCAATTTTTTTTCCCTGAGACTGACATACTATCCCAGCGTTAACATCTATCAACATCGCTCTGATTTATTGGCTTAATAACAGGAAATCATTTAGTAGCTCAGCTCTATTTTGCTTGAACACTGACCTGTGACCTTAATCTGATGCCTTTCAAGGTTCTTTGTTTTACCATATAAGACCAATTAAGTTGGAAAATTTCAAGATTATATTATAGAAAATGTCATATTCAAATAAAGTTAAATTTTCTTTCACTCACATAAAAATATTCGAAACCAATGCATTAATATTTTCTTAAAGCAATTCACTTGCTACAATTTTAAAATTCAATATGACTGCAAGAATTCCCAAGTTAGATTTCTTATAAATGCAAGATGTGTAGTAAAAGGACGAAAATTATATCATTTTTATAACAAGCTCATTTTATGGCTGCATATTTGCTTCTCAGAATATTATATGTAAATGCACTATACAATTTTACAAGGGAAACTATACTAAGTCTTTGCCTTTAAAAAAGAAACATCTCTGAAAATATTTCTAGATATTTTACCAATCATTTTCATCACTTGGTTCTGACTGCAGTTTATAAAACAAGCAGTTCAAATATACACATACAATCTTAGAAATATAGCCAGATATAGAGCTTATCAAATCACAGATGTGTACTTAAAGGCATGATATTAATTTGGTCAAATCATATCATGTGAAAAAATAAATTTAACATTTTGTAATTATGCAATACTTTAATTTTGTATGTAATACAATGTGTATGTAATCAGGGGGAAATACAATCCAGTTATGAACAAATTTATTGAACTATGGAGTATACAATATTTATGTTATACAGCAATATAATCTGTTACTGTTAGTTATTAAGTTCCTGACATAGAAAAAGACTGGGCCCACTGGTATGAACCCAGGACCACGGCCGAGCCTAGCAAGCTACCTGTGGTGTATTTGATATGTCAAAAGCAGTAACAATAATGGTACATTCCCAAGGAATGAAGATATTACTGGCACCTGCTCGAGCAAATTGATGAACAACAGGAAGACAAGTGATACAAGTGATTTTGTACTTATAGCTGGAATATACTATTGATAAGGAAGATATATATCTTTATATAATTAACCTGCTGAAAAAACTTGAAATTAAATGAACTCTTCAAATATTAAAATGTTTCAAGTCTAGGAGCAAAATAAACTTTATAAGATATTTATTTTCATTCTGCATTCATTTATTTTCATTTCATAACCATATATGGCCTCTTTGAATAAAAGTCTGATATATGTTTGATGATATAAGTGATAAATGATTGTTCTGTTATTGAGGACAATAGAACTGGAAAAATAGTATCTGGAGGAATATCAGAGATGATTGTCATTTAGGCAGGGGTTTCATTATTTGCATTATAAATAGCGCTTCAAAGTTAGATAAAATCATCAAGTAAAAGATATTAGAGCAAGAGAGAAATAAGGATGGGTGGGGGAGAGAAGGAGAAACAGAGACAAAGACAGGAGAGAGAAGAAAATGTATATCATAGAGGCAGGCAGAAGTGGTGGGAGGGAAACTGAGAACACTGGTGGTAGGAAATGTACACTGGTGAAGGGATGGGTGATGGAACAGTGTATGATTGAAAATAAAAGATATTAGGGAAGAGTATATAGCAGATATCCTGGAATACTAACGCATGTCTAATGTATACAAGAAACTAAATTTACTCATTAAAGGCTATATGTAAAGGACTTAAGATAGGTGCAAGTTCAGGATAGATATGTAGACAAGCATAAGATAAAGAAATATCACCGAGACATGCTATGTGAAGCAATGGGAACCATGGCAGCTAGTCTATAAACATTGCTCTCAAAAAACACATTTCTGAGAATGCATATTAATTTTTGACTCTGTCAATAGGAACTGAAAATAGTGGCCCATCTTTAACTGAGTTATTAGAGAAAGCTATATAGTTTGACTTCTTAATCAAGGAGAAAGGGAATTGTAGAACATAACTTTGGTCTCTTGACCAAAGTCACCTCCCAACCACAATAGTGAACCATGTGGTGAGCCATTGTAGTTTTCAATAAATTAGATATTTCTAACAGATTGTTGTCCACATTTAACTGCAGCTTCATGAGGATCATAATCAACAACAATCCCATCTAGTCTCAGCCCACAAATTGATAAGAAATAATAATAAAACTAAGTTTAGGTTAAATTTTGGGGAGATTTGTTACGCAAACTTAGAATCAACTTACTAAGATCTACTTAAAATTTTTAAATCTGGACCTTTTTTTAAAGGGATATCACCCCAGTTGTAAAATCAGTGATAAAACAGAAAATTTCTGGGCGCTGGAGTGATAGTCCACAGGGTAGGACTTTTGCCTTGCACGAAGCCAACCAGGGTTCGATTCCCGGCATCTCATATGGTTCCTTGAGCACCATCAGGAGTAATTCCTGAGTGCAGAGCCAGGAGTAACCCCTGAGCATTGCCAAAAAGCAAAAAAAACAGAAACAAAAAAAAAAGAAAATTTCTCAAAACCACTATTCCTAATTTAAATTAGATCAAATATGAGGAAGGTTTAAATTTAACAATAAACTGGAAAATGTCTGGAGCTGGAGATACAGTACAATGGGCAGCTCACTTGTCTTGGAAGTAGTTGACTTAGGTTTGATCTATGGCAATGTATATGGTTCCTCAAGTGCTACCAGAAACAGTTCCAAGTGTATAGCTGGGCGTAATGCCAGATATGTCACCCCAACAAACAAACAAAAAGTGGAGAAGGTCTGAGAGCTGCCACAGCATATTCAGATGTCTTTTTTATCACCAGATTGCAGTGTAGAGAAAGGAAAACAAAAGGGAAGAAACCAGGTTTACTTGCGGTATCATTTTCTTCTTTTGTTTCTCATATAGCTGAGCAATCATTCATTCATTCATTCATTCATTCATTCAACAAGTTTGGATTAAGTACTGATAACATGGAAAATTGGTAAAATAGAGGACAGTGTTTGGTCTTATTAAACCTTCGGATCTAGTAAAGATAGAACAACACTCATTGAACCACTTGGTGATTAGTGTAGAAGTAAGGAAGCTGGTAGAATCATATGGAATTGGATCTAATCATGAACAGCAGAAAGATGATAGAACTGAAAAGCATTAGAGAAACCTCACAGAAAACTAGAAAATTGAGTCAGAGTACAGCCATGCCAAATTCCACAGTAAAAACAATGTTGGAATATGCACTCTAGGAATTAGTCTCAGGTAAGCAACATAGAATATAATGGAAATAAGTGAAAGGTGGTGAAGTTTGAGTCAAGACTCAGGAGTGGTAAAGATGGATGACAATTTACATGCTCTACCAGCTATGTAATATAATTTATTTATACTCCAGTATCACTGGAAGTTACTAGATAGATTGAAAAACACTAAAATATCAATGATTTTATCTATAGTTTTCAGTCATTAGTCAAAAGGATGAATTGAAGAGTGCCTTTGTGCTCCTACAGTGATACCAACTAGTAGCTCATCACAGTAAGAACCATGTATTACCTGCATACATCAAATATTCACATTGCTATGCACATTTGAGAAGCAAAGACTATTTGAATCCATCAGAGACTTCCCAATAGTGGTCGAGTGTTGCAGGACTCCTCTAAGAGCCACTGCATCTGCTCTGAATTGCCACCTGCAAATCACTTTGTAGATAAGAGGGTAGTCTAAATGTGGCAGTTTATCTGACCATGTATTCTGTACTAGCTGGTATAAATATTCTCTCATGCTACCACAATCATCATGGGACTAGCTAGATCTTACCAGCATATTTGCCTGGCCACGTTGGATCCCTAAATAATTAGACCAGTGAGAAATGCTATTTGCCTCCAAGCAAGCAAGCATGACTCCCTGATAACTCAAAGGCAACTAAAATACAAAACTACCGTGAAGGAGACGAGACTTATGAAGGTTTGGAGAAATATTCAACTGGCATTAGTATTGGACTTTGGTACAGAGACAAGCCATCTCAGAAACCCCCTTCTCTACCTTATAAAGGTTTTTCCAGGCAGATCTTGGCTCAAGACATTAGCATATAAAAGGGCTTAGGTGAGGTGCTAGGAGAAATTACCTGAGGGCATTTGACCCTACTGCTTTCCATAATAGTGGGAGGGAGGTCTGAGTTGCAGAGCTATAAAACTAGCCTGCTTCCTCTCTCATCCTCTCTTTTTTTGGGCTCTCTCTTCCCGAGCTCATACCCTTCTTGGGATTCTTGTCTTTGTCTCCTCTTAACAGGGCCTTAACAGGGCCACATGGTGGCCGCCATTTTGGCCTACACGTGGCTGGGGTTCAGGCAGGAATCCTAAGCACAGGGTTTTTCCTATTGAGGATTTGTATGCCTGAACCTGTGATAAGTAAAGCCTTTTTAAAACAGCATAGGATTCTGAGTTTTCATCCATTCCCCACTGGCTTCGGAGGTAGAAGGGAACTCGCTTCCCAGCACTGTCTGGGACCCTCCAGGCATTCCCGACAGTTGAGCACCAAAATTCTGTGTCTAGGGAACCATTAAAATGCATCAAATATTATAAACATACTTTCTACTAAGCAATACTAACAGGAATAAAAAGTTTCCTTTTAAAAATACAGTTTATTTGCATTAACCTTTCTTCTTTGAAAACATTAAACTGAATTTTAAAGAAAAGTTAATAAACATCAAATGTAAAATAAAATAGAAACAAAAAGTCACATATAATTGCTCCACTGAGTGTAACCGCAGATTGTGTGTTTTATCTTTCTGAAAGTCTTTACTTCCTGCTAGTTCATTTCATTCTGTAGGTGACAGGCATGATATGTAATAAAATATACAGCATGCTTGAGATATTAATAATTAAAGTCATTAAAGAATATAATGTAGGTGACAGAGTACAGGTTACATCCTGACAACAAATGTGAATATATAATATAAATGCTTAGACAGAATGTAATTTTCTGCCTAGCTAAAGTAAAGGTATTTGATAGCATTTGTAATTTAATAGCTAAATTAAATAGTAATTTAACTTAATAATTCAAACAAAATTCAATACTCCAATGCCTTTGTTGTGCTTATCAAACATATAACTTGTTCCATGAGTTATTTTAGTGGCCATTTCTTTTTTCTTTTACTGACTGAGTCATACCAAGTGGAGTTCTGGGGTTTCTTATTGCAGTGCTCCAGGGACCTTGTGAGATGCAGGGCATCAAAATAGAGTCAGCTTCATGCAAGGCAAACACCCTAACCTCTGTACTGTCTCTCCAGTGCAACAACCTCTCTTTTTTTATAGTGAGGTTCTTTTAGTGAGACAGGGGCAATGATGAGCATAAGGAACAGAAAAGAAAATTCATGGTAGGGGGAAAGATAGCATTTCTTCTTTGCTAGAAAAAAAGGACCATGGCAAATTTATGTAAAACAAGAAGCATTGTTCAATGAACATATTTATTTTAATTTATCTTAATTTGTTAATAGTCCACATATTTCATTTTTTTTTTTACATAATATTTTAAGTTTAACTGCCACAATGGTGCATCTATATAGACAGATACCCTTAAAACAGCACTTTGTTGTGTGAAATGGATTTGGAATATGATAACACAAAGTAATTATATTTTTTTAAAGTTCCTCAAGATGAAAAATGAGTGTTAATTCTTTTTTGTCTTTTTTTTTTTTTTTTTGCTTTTTGGGTCACACCGGCGGTGCTCAGGGGTTACTCCTGGCTCTGCACTCAGGAATTACTCCTGGCGGTGCTCGGGGGATCATATGGGATGCCGGGGATCAAACCAGGGCCGGCACAGGCTGGCCCTGGTTCAAGGCAAACGCCTTAAAGCTGGGCTATTGCTCTGGACCCAGAGTGTTAATATCTTAAGCATACCATACAACACTGTTTTAAGAAGTATTTTTCTTAAGTTAACTTTTAATTAGATATATGTAGATTATTCACTTTGAAGATATTAAATTTCAAATGATGTCTTCATATCCCCAGGAGTTGTATAAAATAATGCACAACACTTCAGTAATAAAAATTCAATAACGCTGGGCTATTGTTATAATTCAGTGGGTAATGTACTTGCCTTGTACGTGTTTGACCATGGTTTGATCTCCAGCACCACGTATGTCCCCTTGAGTCCCAGAGTGGTGATCTTTGAGTGCACAGTCAAAAGTAAGCTCCCAGCAATACTCGACGTGTATAAGTGATTGTATAGATTTCCTTTACTATAGGATACTATGCAGCTCTTCCACTACAGTGGAATACTATGTGGCTGAAAGATCAAAATCATGCAACTTGCAGCAACATGGATGGAACATGACATAGAGGATGTCATGTTGAGTAAAGTCTGAATGAGAAACAGATACAGAACAATCTCTCAGTACACAGTGAGGTGGCGGCAAATAAACAAAGTCAATATAATAGGGGCACTGATCCATACAATTGAGTGGGGAGGGCTTGGAAAGTGAAGGGGGTTGGAATCCTTGGAGGAGATGGGTTTGGTATTGGAATTATATCCATGAGGAACCACTATTAATAGTATTTAAATCAAAAATAAATTTTTAGAAACTAAAATAATGTGAATTTGATTAATACCTGCTATGAAGTTGCTTCACTTCCAGAACAGAGTAACAAAACTTTGTTTCTAGTGATTGAGTCACTTACACCAGTGAAAGGGTTAAAGAGTTTAGATTGGTATTTCAAATCTTAAGTTTAAGCTTGTTCTAATAGACCTGAACTCTATAATAAGGCATACGAAAAACAGAATGGGAACATTTTTGAGCATGAGTGATGTGTTGGGGCAATTCCTAGAAAGATATGTGTCTTAGAAGTAGTTTTGCTAATATTAAAATATTAAAGGAAATACAGAGTAAGATCCATGAGGCAATGTTAGCCTAATCTTCTGAGTGGCTTATTTTTTGTTTCTAGCAATGATGAAGATGGAAAAACCTGGGAAACATACTTAACTCAATTGTTTCACTGTATCACTGTATCACTGTCTTCCCGTTCATCATCTATTTGCTCGAGCAGGCACCAGCTACATCTCCATATGTCCTGTCTCATGCTAGTAGAGCCCAAGGGCACCTGCTTGCTCTAGGAACATAAAGAGCTTAGGACCATTCCATCAGGTCATGGGAATGAGGTCAATAATTGTTACTGGTATTTGGCATATCAAATACGACATGGGTAGCTTGCCAGGCTCTGCTGTGCAGGTAGCATACTCTTGTAGTCATCTCGAAATCCACCATTTATTGATGAACCGCCCACGCGAGCAGGGCTGTGATAGGCTGGTCTGCTGGGTAGAGTTCTGACGAGAGGGAAGACTGGATGTGGAAAATGGAGGCCCTCATGGAGTGGGGATTTGTCTGGCTTGTTGTGAGGCTCTGCTGGGGTGGCGGGCCAGGGCTAGAACCCGCCATCCCTCATGGGCTCCTTGTGAGCAGCTGGGCACAGGGAGAGCCAGTAGTAGCTCAAGTGTTTATCTCTAGAAATTCAAATATTTCCTTTTATGAAGTGACTAAAATGTAGAACTTGTACTTTGTCACTAGATTCTGATATAGAGTCCAATACATAAAATATATTTGAAACAAAATAAAGAATCTTTTACCCTCAAACCCCTTTTTTTCTGCTTCCCTTCTTTGCCTTTCCTTTGACTTTTCCCAAACATCTTCAAGCTCTGTTCTATTTAATGACTGAAAAAATTGTTAATAGGAAACTGATTTTAGCTTACTGAACCAACACAGATAAGTTGTACAGCACTTAGCTAAGGAAGTTTTTCTACTGAGGATTATAGTAGGAATTACAATGAACCTCTAGCCATTTGGTCTTATTTTCAGAGGAATATAACTCCATGTTATACAGAAGTCTATTGGAGCTGATTCACAGTGAGGGTATTGGGGAATTGGTCTATGACCTTGGCCATGCAATGAGCAGTCCTCCATGTTTTGTGCCTAGTTGTAAGAAATAGAGGAGCTTGCATAACAAACAAATTTGAAACTAGAGCCTTTGGAGGAGTCTTGGACCCAAATCCAACAGTGAACGTGTAAATTCAATGTGAGAAATATATGTGCAAAGGTGGGAGATTCACCTCCCACCTTTGTACATATATTTCACCTAACCCTAGAAATTCTAAGTCTAGACAAAAATCTTAAAGTCAGGGAATTTATTGCTAACCTTGCTTAAAAGTGAGAACTGGGGCCCGGAGTGATAGCCCAGAGGGTAGGGCGTTTGCCTTGCACGTGACCGGCCCATGCCTGCCCAGGTTTGATCCCGGCATCCCATATGGTCCCCGAGCACCGCCAGGAGTAATTCCTGAATGCAGAGCCAGGAGAAACCCCTGAGCATTGCCAGGTGTGACCCAAAAAGCAAAAAAAAAAAAAGTGAGAACCTACAAGACATGCTTCTCTCAAGCCATCAACCATAATGCTTACTTAAAGAGAATAATAGTACTGTTTTAACCAAACTTCGCCTAGATCTTTGTTCTTCCCAGTTTGTATTGATTAAGGTAATAGGCACGCCCACCCATTGATGTGTGAAGTGACTGTCAAGAAGAAGCAGCAAGAAGCACTGCCCAATAGGGAAAAGAGATTAAGGTCTCACACTGCCCTCAGGAACAAGATCTATATAACCAATGCCTATGGGGGAAATTCATTTCCCCCATAGGCTTGAAATTACTTCAGATTATCATAAGCACTAAAACAAGTGTTCAGGGAATTTGAAATTGATAATGGAGGTAAGAGACATTTATATCAACTATGTAGGTAGATCTGCACATTAAAATGCCTTATAAACACTTTTACAGTCTTTTTACCATATTGCTATAACCACTACCTTTGAGAATTTTATTTGGGGAAGAAGAAAGCATATATTTATACATGAGTTGAACATCTTTAGAAAAACTGAACGGCAAGGGTACACAGAGCTGAACAATACCCCTAATTAACTAATTTCCTTAGAATAAATTTTACACAATGATTAAAGAAAGAATATAGAGCCAAAGGATAAAGAATAGCTAAGAGGGCCCTGAGTGATAGTGCAGTGGTAGGGTGTTTGCCTTGCATGCGGCATTCTTGGGTTCTATCCCCGGCATCCCATATGGCCCTACGAGCACCACCAGGAGTAATTCCTGAGAGAAGATCCAGGAGTAACCCCTGAGCATAGCCAGGTATGACCCAAAAAAAAAAAAAAAGAAAAGAAAAGAAGACTAACCCAGAAGTAAAAAGATGAAGGAGCTTCTTCAGAGGTTGCTCTAATTAGGAACTTTCAAGGTTTCCTAACTATGACAGTTATACAACGCATATCCCATTGTAGTAAACATATATAACACATTCAGGCCTACTCATATTAATATACAAAATATATTTGAAGGAAACATATAACATTTACTAGCTGTTTGAATTTTCCATTATATTGTATCTTACTTTTTTAAAAGAAGATTTCTTATGTTTGTGGCAGACATTTCTATCAGTAGATAGAAGATAGTAGATTAAACATATATTTTAATCAACATTCTAAAACAATATACCTTTGTTCCAATGTTTTATGAAAGATTTAGTTATACATATTCCATGTATTCGTACATATGTGTATATATTGAGTGTTTATATAAAATGTTGAAAATTGCAGTTGTGTAACTGATATATATTTTCCACATCAAGTAATGAGAGAAAAGATATATAACATATATATATTATATATATATATATATATATATATATATATATATATATAGTTCTACATCAAGTAGTGAGAGAAAAATCCAGGTTAATAATCTTGAAACTACAAATGTACAAAAGTCTAATATCTACTCATATTTAAAAAAGCAATGTTTTGCAAATTTATTAATAATCTGTCAGTATAATTGTTTTTATACTTTTTTATTTTCTATTATATTGATTAAATTTTGATAAAATCACTTTGGGCAATTCTAAGTGACATCAGATTAACTTGAGAAACAGAGGAAGCTGTTTGGCTCACATATAGGCTAATAACGAAAAGATGTCTGTACTCAGGAGACTAGATATGATTGATGCAGAGGAAAGAATTAGATAAGGTGAAAAATGTGAAGACAGTGCTAGGGTTCTGCAGATGCATATTTAATAGATTTTTCTCTTATTTCCTTTGTTTTATTTAATATTTTAATATTTTAATTTATTATTGTGAGGTACCAGAAATCAAAACAAAAGCAAATGATTTACTGCTAAGCTGCTAAGCTATATCTCCTACTCTGTCACTGAAAAGCAGAATGACTGATAAGCAACAAAGGGTAGTACATACATAGCACAGAGCATAAGAAACAATATTAAAAATAACAAAGATGTAGAATTTAGTTTGCAATATATATGCATTTTGTCATCCTTTATATCTACAGTACCACAAATAACTTATATCAGGATATACTACCCTATTAGCTATATACTTGGAATAATTTCAAAATTAATTTATTAAAATATTTTGAGATGAACTTAGAACTTAGTGAAATAATAATTATTGAAATATCAAGCACCAGAAAGCAAAGCCATCAAAATTGGGGACAGAGCACTGAACTGACACTTCCTGAAAAGGACCTGAACACCTAATCAGTATATGCAAAGTACTTGTGATTCATCACTTAACAGGAACATGCAAACCAAGACAAAAATAAAAAATCACATCACACCAGTGAGGATGACACACATCAAGGAGATGAATCAACCAGTTCTAGCAGGAATGTGGTGAAAGATGAACCCTCCTGCTCTATTGGTGGGACATCTTCTGGTCAGCCTCTACAGAAATTGTACAGAAATATCTCAAAAGAGATCTGATCTCTGCATGACCCGGAGATTCCTTTTCTCAGTATCTTCCTCAAACAAATATCTGAAAGATGTTTACTTTCTAGATTTGAATCTAGAAAGAGATTTAACTCTGGATCAATATAATATTATTTGTAACACACACATACTCAATATGGATGGAACTAAAATTATTATAGTGAACAAAAGAAGTCAATGGTAGTAACCGAGAACTCAATGATCTTTCATATACCAAAAAAAAGAGAGAAAAGAAATGTAATGAATGTATGATCAACATGAAAAAAAATGGCGAAGGAACCTTAGAACTTGCCTATGTAATTGATTTTGCTAAGGACTGGGTGTTAAGCAGGAGAGATTTAGAGACAGAGACGCAGAAAAACTGCTGCAACCGTGGTAGTGAATATTATAAGAAAATTGTCTACCTCAAAACATTGATATTACTATACTATTGCCTGTACTTTAAACTACTGCTGAAATAAAAAGTAAATTGGACATGTGAAATATTGCCTTTTAAAAGTGATAGACAAAATCAATGATTCCTATCCCAAGCCTAACAATTTTTTTTAGAAAATAAAATTCTCATTTTTAAACTTAAGAAACTTGAAATCCTAGATTTTATATGTATACATAGAATGTTGCAAATTTCCCTTACATATTTCTATGCAACTATTTAGTCATCCTATTTGTTTTAATATGAATGTACCATCTACAACACATAGTGATTATTGATTTACTTCTAGATTACCTGTTATGTAATTCACATTTATGAAATATTTATAAATTTTGAGGAATGAAGATAACTTTTATTTCTCTCAGGTATTGCATTATTCTATCAGTCTACATTAGCATAATTTTTTATCATCAGAACTTAATATATCTTGATTTTTTTTTATTTATCCTCAGCTGTATAATAAATTACTCCTAAATCAACTGTTTAAAAAAAAGATTCCATATTTTCTGTGGGTTCAGATCATGGGAGTTGCTTCTCTATTGGATTATGGTTCAAGGTCTCTCTTGAGGTCCAGATATTGAACAGAGAGATAATGATCTCAAAACCAGAAGATTTGCCTTCAGCAATGATATTCTCAATTAGTTTCACAATTTAACACTCATAGTTGATGGAATAACTGTTTCTACACACATGAACCAGTATGCATGTTTTGTGAATATTATGGTTGTTGAGATTTCCCAGTACTTTAGCATCAGAGTGCCCTAGAAATATAACAATGATTTTTATGACTTACCATTAAAAGTCAAAAATACTCACTTCTAGAGTCATTAATTAAATCAGTGAAGTCCAAAGCTAGAGTGAAATACAGTAAGCAGTATGCTTTCCTTCACTTGATCACTTGATCACTTGAATCCCATTATTCATCGATTTGCTCGGCCGGGCGCCAGTAACATTTCCATTGGACCCTATCACGTGCCAATGTAGCCCAATGGCATCTGGTTGATTCAGGAATATGAAGAGCCTCAAACCGTTCCTTCAGGGTCTAGACAAGGAAGTCTGATCATCTGGAGGGGGCGGCCCGAATCTTTTGACATCCCGTGGGATCCAGTCGGTAATGGCTCTAGTCCAGCGGTTGTCTCCAAATCGCATTACATGTCCAGCCCATCTGATTTTCGATGCCTTGGCAAATGAGACAGTGTCCCTGATTCTGGAATAGCGATGGAGGTCAGAACTCTGGATTCCTTCTCTCACTTGAGTGAGGCGTGATATTCCAAGCATAGCTCTTTTGATTCCTCTCTGGGAGACCTGAATAGCATTCTCATCCTGCTTTCGTAGGGCCCAGGTCTCTGAGGCCTATATTAATGCAGGGAAAACGGTGGAGTCAAAGAGATGTGCCCGGAGCCGGAGGTTCTTCGTCCTTTTAGCTATTTCTTTGATGCCTTTGAAGGCATTCCATGCCGCTCTCTTCCTCCTGCACAGCTCAGGTTTTAGGTCTTTCATCATCTTGATTTCTCGACCTAGGTACACATAACTGCTGCATTCAGAGATGTTTGTTCCATTGAGAGTGAATGGGACCTCTGGAACTAGTTCATTTTTCATAAACATTGTTTTCTTTAGTTCAGCTGTAGACCTATCTTTCCACATTCCAAGCTCATTGAGGTTTGTAGGGAGTACAAGATGCCACTCTGTCTCACGTTCATTGATTTACAGAAAGCCTTTGATTCTGTGGAGACTGAAGCAGTCATTGAAGCCCTAACCAAACAGGGTGTTCAAACCCAATACATCAAGATCCTTCATGAGCTGTATTAAGGATTCATCACCAGGATCTCACCATTCTACAAAGAAGTGATCATTGATGTCAAAAGAGGGGTTCGACAGGGTGATACCATTTCACCAAAACTCTTCAGGGCCACCCTGGAGAACATATGAGACAATTAGAATGGGAAGGAATGGGAGTGAAGATAGATGGTCAGCAACTACACCACCTCCGCTTCGCTGCTGACATCGTTCTAATAACACCAAACATTAGCCAAGCGGCACAAATGCTGGCTGACTTTGACCGAGAATGTGGAAAGATACAGCTGAATATGCTTTCCTTACGTATGACTGATGCCTGGATCATAATTATAAAGTTACATACACATTTATGAAATCTTTTTAAATTTTGATGAATGAAGATAACTTTTATTTCTCTCAGGTATTATGTATCAAGTACCAACCACATTTTAAAGATATCTGAGTTGCTTAGGATACAATTAAGGAAGCAAATTCCAAATTTCTTTATATTATAAGGAAATGAAAATTACAATTAACTAATTGCATGTAGTTTTCCAGTGTCACTGTATCACTGTCTTCCCGTTCATCATCGATTGGCTCGAGCGGGCACCAGTAACATCTCCATATGTCCTATCTCATGCAAGTAGAGCCCAAGGGCACCTGCTTGCTCCAGGAACATAAAGAGCCTCAAACCATTCCATCATGTCATAGGAATGAGATCTAAATTTGTTTAGATCACCGGTATTTGGCATATCAAATACGACACGGGTAGCTTGCCAGGCTCTGCCATTCAGGTAGCATACTCTTGTAGTCAGCTATAAAACCAGCATTTATTGATGAGCGGCCATGCGAGCCGGGCTGTGATAGGCTGGCCTACTGGGTGGAGTTCTGACGAGAGGGAGGTCTGGATGTGGAAAATGGCGGCCCTCATGCGAGGCTCTGCTGGGGTGGTGGGCCAGGGCTAGAACCCGCCATCTCTCCTGGGGACATCGTGAGCGGCTGGGCACAGGGAGAGTCAATAGCAGCTCTGCCCCATATCTGTGAGAAAAGTGGTCTGGTTCAGATTATTTCTTCTCCTTTCAGAAGAACTATAATCCTGCTGGTACCCTAATCCTAGAATTATTAGGCTCCAAACTCTTAAACAATAGATTTGAAGTACTTAAACTACTCAGATTGTGATTCTTAGTTAAAGTAATCCTAGCAAACTAATACCACCACAAATCATTAAAATAAATATTTTGAAAGGTGCAGAACTATGCATGTTTCATTTTGGGGAGAAAGAGAACCTAGAGCGAAGTTTTTTTTTTTTTGTTTTTTTTGTTTTTTTTTATTTTCCGCACCGTGTTCCAGCACCCCCCCCCCCCAGCCCCCCCCCCCCCCCCCCCCCCCCCCCCCTTTATTTCTGTAAGGAGACATTTTGAGACTTGAGAGATACAGAGTAATAAACAAATTATCAAGATAGTGTTATACAGAAACAGGAGTTATCACAATAGTGAAAAACACACAAACTGTTCTTCAAGATAGATGTCTGAATTTAGTTAAAAATTTATTCTAGATTCTATCAAAGCAAGAGAATATCCTGATATTATGAAAATGAGCTAGAACCTGAACTTCTGAATTGTTATTGCTAGTGAAGAAGAACACAACAAAAAGTAATAGAAATATTAGTCCAACAACTATTAGGAGAAATCTAAAATGTGAAATTGGGGATAAAAATCCTTCAGAGTTGGGGAGATAATACCAAGGGTAGGGTGCTTTCCTTGCGTGCAGCCTGAGTCCCTGGAACTCCATATGGTTCCCAAGTTAGGCCAAGCAGAATCTGTTAAGAGCCTAGGCAAAACTGGTATAGCCCCCCCAACAAAAAATAAGTCCTTCAATTTATAGAAACACTGTTTAGTAATAAAAGTCATACTATTGAGGAAATAGTCCAAAACAATCTCAATTAAACCTTCTATATATCATAGCCATATGACATGGTTCACCATATATCATAATCATATGACATGGTTCACCGTAAATCATAAACAGAAAAAATCAGATAAAATTCAGAAAAGGAGGAAAGGAAGAAGTGAAGTGAGAGACTGCTAAATTTGGCAGAAGCATTTAACAAGGAAAAAAAAAAAGAGATCATTTAAAATCTTCGAATTAACTTAAGATCACTGAAAGTAGATTGTTCTTACCACAGTAAAATAAAAAGCATCCCCGACATCCCATATGGTCCCCGAGCACCGCCAGGAGTAATTCCTGAGTGCAGAGCCAGGAGTAACCCCTGAGCATTGCCAGGTGTGACCCAAAAAAGCAAAAAAAAAAAAAAAGATAGCAAAGATAGTAGCTAAGGCAATAAAAATAGAGAAAAAATTAGTTTTTCTAAGTTTTCCAGTGAAAATTATAAAATGCATTTATTTGACTTATAAAATATATGCCCCATCATTGGCTTCTTATAAGAACTGCTAGCTGAATACTACCTAGACTCATTAAGCATATGCTACTTCTAATAATCTGGACCATGGATTTGGGTCACTGTAATCTACTATCTGTTGATATGTACATCTAATCTTTCATGCAAAATTCTCTTTTCCTTCTAAGCTTTGCTTTTTATCCATTTTTAGATCTGATATTTTGACGTCTTTGCCTTTTTGGGTCACACTCAACAATGCTTAGGTGTTATCGTGGTTTTGCACACAGGAATCCCTCCTGACACTGTTCAGGGGATCCTACGGAATGGCAGGGATGAAAGTTGGGTCTGCCTCATGCATACAATTACCCTCCCCTGGTACTATCATTACAATCCCTTTGTATTTGACTTTAATAATATAATTCAGCAGTGTATACAGTGTATACAATGAAAATGAACCAGGGTATGGTTATTTGAAAAGAAAACATGAACAAAATGATAAAACATTATTACATTTCTATCTGACTTATAAAAAGAAGTTCAAGTAACAACATCCCCTTTCTGGTTTACTGGAATTTCCACTTTACATTTTTGCAGATTTTATATTCATCCATCACCAGATTAATAATGAAAGTATAACATAATAGTTGATAAGACCTAATGATCATCAAAGGATACAATTTAGGAGTCCAAAATTTCCTTCTACTAAACCTCAAAAGAGGACGTTGATAATTATTGATAAGCTATAAATACTAACTCATATGTAGTTTAAATATGGTAATGAGATATTTATTTTTATGATTACCAGCACAAAGAAATTCAGCCTTTTTGTATATTCATGGAGTCAAACAGAAAAAAAAATAGTATGTCTCTGGGACTTCATTCTTCACATGCATAATGAATGATTCTGCTGTCAGCAATCAATCCAAAATAGCATTAGTATAATGTACACCACAGCCAGACACGACATGCAGACAAATAAAAACCAATATTCATTTCTTTAATGAATTTATGAGTCAACATGGACACTAGCATATTAGAATTGGATCACTCTTGTTTATATGCCCTCCAAGTGGACATGTGTTTGCATTTTCCATTTTTTTTCCCTCTGGAAGCAATGTGAATAACAAGGAGAAGTAATCAACAAAACAATGTATACTTTATGGACACTTTAAATCGTCTTTTGGATGACAATAATGCATGACCTTTACTAAAGAAGAAAAATAACTAATTCATCAATTTTGTCAAAATGCGAATATATAAAAGATTTTTACTTATTTACCATCTAAATAATAGTTTCCAAGAATTTGAATGAGGATCAACTTAAAATGTTTATATTTTCATTTTAGTCTGAGATAAAGAATAGCATAGAAGTGGTGAATTATACAAAATGAATATGACACAAATAACAAAAGTCTAGGAGTAAGAGTCAAATATCTGGGGGCTGAGAAGACATATTGGGTAGAGCATTATTCTTTCACGTGATTGACATGTTTCCTATGTCTGGTACCACATATGATCCTGAAGTACTGCCAGGAGTGAGCCTGAGCACCGAGCCAGAAGCCCTGAGACCACTGGACATGTCCACAGTACCCCCAAACAGAAGAAAAATATATACTCCTTCCCTATTATGACTTACTTTTTGTTTTCCTCACTACCACGTGTGCATTGGACAAGTTACATAACAAAATTAGCTAAGGACCGGAAGAACAACTCCAGATAAAATATTGGAAGGTGTTAAGATTAGGCAGAAGTCAAAGTCTAAGATAATTTTCCAAATCATTAAATATAATACTGATTTAAGAAATCCCAAAATATATTGGCAAAATAAATTTGTGATACACTGTACATCTTATCTCTGTGTTTTGTCTACTTGGTCACAACTAGTAGTATTTCAGGACCACTAAGGAAACACCTCAGGGTGCATTGGTGACCAAGGTTGCCACACCCACCGTTGACTGTGGTTCATGCTCTGCCAGAAATTAAACTCACACATGCTAAGCATGAGCCCTAGTACATTAACCTTGCCCCGGCCCCAAAAAAACTCTTTTATGTAAATTGCAGTTCATGTACAACAGGTAAGGCATTTGCCTTGTATGTTGTTGATCCAGTTGTGATCACTGCCACTACCAGAGAACACAGAATCAAGAGTGAGCCTGATCGCTGTGGCCCAAAACAATCAAACCCCCGAAAATAGATCACAAGTATTAAAACAAGAAAATATCTTTTGTTTTGATTATTCTTCCGATGAAGCGAAGTATAAATTAAAACTTGACTAAAGTCATTCTAATTCAAACGTTCTTTTAAATACTCCCAGACTCCACTGGGGGATATTTTATTCTTGCACTACTAAACCTAAAATCATCCTTTGAAAAGTAACTTTCTAAAATTCAATAGATTCCAATAAGTATTTCTCATCAGTACAGTAACTTTTCAAACACCTCTACATCGAGCATCACTGAAGTTTCAATTTTTGGTAACTGTTCTCTAACCAAATTATGTACTTATATTTTGTACTATTTTTATTAGCCATTATTTAAAGTGTCTGTGGAAAATAGTTAAATATATAAGATTAGACTGAATGACAATATTGGCGAGTAATACCGGAAGACAGAAGGTAGAAACAAGGCCAAGGAGGATTGGGCCATAGTTGCGAGCTCCACAGTTAGGATAGAGAAGTCCACCATGGAGGTGATAACATGATAACCTCTCTGTGTCTGTACTGTAAACCAAAATACCCAAAAAGGAGAGGAAGAGTAGAAAGGGGGGAGGAGAAAGAGAGAGAGAGAGAGAGAGAGAGAGAGAGAGAGAGAGAGAGAGAGAGAGAGAGAAAGCCTGCCACAGAGACATTCCTGGGGACTGTGTGGTGGGTGGGAAACTGGGGGCATTGGTGGTGGGAAATGTACGCTGGTGAAGGGAAGGGTATTAGAATATTATATGATGAAAACCATTTTGAACAACTTTGTAGCTGTCTAGCTCATGTTGATTCAATTTAAAAACTCTTAATTTAGAATATTAAAAAATTCTTAATTTAGAAATTATAAAAAGAAAATATCAAAATACATATGGACTCAGTTAATTTGAAAGATAAAAAAAGCCAGGTCAAGATTATAAAGCAAAGACACAGAGTCTATTACTGCATACATGTACATGCTGCAACAGTTTAGAACAGGACTTACATCCGTACATGATACGCATAAAGATTTCTCCAAAGTCACTAAGATAAAAGGTGCAATCCTTTAAGACACAGTCATTGGATTAAAACAAGGAACCAGACTCTACACTTGTATCTACTACTTTCCAGATATCAAATGAGTTTAAGAAACCTATATGGTATACTATTGGAAAAATGGAAGTGAATATGTATTATTTGTCGGTTTTGCAAAAAGTCAGATGTCAGTTTAAGTGTAGTATTTAGCCAGATGTCAGGTTAAGGCAAAGTAAGATTTTGTCAAATTATAAAAACAAGCAGTCTTTACGGAGAAAGTGTTATTAGAGCAGGCAAGAGGGGGTGATAAGAATGCATGGATATTTGGGGATCAATTTGAATTAGTCAGACTGGAATCTGAATTTAATGTAAATTGTGAGATTCAAAGGTGGGAGACAGTAAAAAGGTATGGGTAATTGAACTTTTGGTTAATTCAGGTTTAAACACTGATTTTATCTTTTTGTGGTGCTCAGGACCTACTCTGGCTCTGTCCTCTGGGAAAACTCTTGGCAGTGGACAGAGAACTGTAGTGAGCCACAAACAAGGCAAGCTATAGTTCCTGATACACTGTCTCTCTGGAATCCCACAAACAAGGCAAGCATATTTCCTGATACACTGTCTCTCTGGAATCCCACAAACAAGGCAAGCATATTTTGTGATACACTGTCTCTCTGAACTCCCACAAACAAGGCAAGCATATTTCCTGATACACTGTCTCTCTGGAATCCCACAAGCAAGGCAAGCATATTTCCTGATAAACTGTCTCTTTGGAATCCCCAATTTTGACTTTCCAAGCATATTTCCTGATACACTGTCTCTCTGGATCCCCAATTTTGACTTTCCATAAATTTTATCAGCAAAATATAATTTGAATTATAAATACTCAAAAAGAAAAATTAAAACCCTTCTATTTTTGATCATGACTGTGTAACTGAACTACCTGTTTTTTTTGTAAGAATGTGAGAGAGATAGAGAGACCAATAGACAGAGACAGAAAGAGAGAAGGAAAGTGCCTGCCACAGAGAAAGGCAGGGGGAGGAGAGAAATGGGGCAGATTGGTGGTGGGAAATGGGCACTGGTGGAGTGATGGGTGCTGGAACACTCGGGCTGAAATCCAATCTTGAACAGCTTTTTAACAGTCTATCTCATGTTAATTCAATAAATAAAAATAAAATGAAGAATAGGAGGGTGACAATGTTAAAAATTCTCTCTCATCTTCTCTATCATCCTTATATGTTGTCACTTATGGGACTATTTTGTTTGGGTTTAGATGATGCCTCCTCTCTGATTTTATTATCGTGAATAGGAAGGTTCCTCAGAGGGTGAACACACGGCTGTGCAGAGCGGAAAGTTCCTGGAGATTTTTAGGCCACGAGGCCAGACAGTCATTGTGTAAGTCTGAGGGTGCAGGGATGCTCATGATCTGCAGCTCCAGGGGTCCATCAGGGATGTCCTTGAGGTTGCTGGGAATTCTCAGGGCTACACTCAGCATGGTAGACAGAGGTGTCACCTTATGCCTGGGTTTGAACTGGAGTTGGGTGCATTTGGAAGCAAGAGCTCTGACCCTTTACTATCTCACTGGTTCTCATAGTTTAACTTTTGAGCAGTGCCTACTGCATTTAGTGATATAGGAAGAACACTTACAGTATTATAACAACTTACTGAATTATATATAGTGGCTTTGCTTGAGCCCAAAGTGTTTATAAGTATTATAAGTACTTTACAGAAAGGGTTACAGCCACCAGGGGTTCCCATTTACCTGGAACCACTGTTGACAGCGAAACACTTGCTGGCAGAGAAATAGAACATTTCCAAAGAGTTCTAAAGTTAACACCTTAGGTCATGATTTGATTAGATTTTCAGTTATAAATTTCACAGATGGCAAATGTGCAGCATTGCTGGAAAGGAATCATTGAACAACTAGATATGATTTGGGGTGGGAAGAAGTAATCAGTGTCCTCTTTAGACCACAGTTTTCTTTTATGACTTCCTAATAAATAAATACTATTTAGCCAAAGAAGTGAAATGTACTGAAGAAGCAGAGAGGCGGTGCAGAGAGCAGTAGCCTTGCAAAGGCACGAGCCCAGCAGCATGGGTTTTGCATGACCGGTACCTTTGCAATTGCCAGCCACTCAAACAGTGAGGGCATTGCTACATCTTACCCCATTTGGAAAGATATCAAGGGTATTTCCAAAGTCTGTAAAAAGCTTAATCTAACCAAAATTTTTTAAGTTAAAAAATGTATCTAAATACAAAATAAACACTGAAAATAACATATTTCAAAGGAGATTATTTTAGAATTATTTTATTTGTAGTGTTCAATTGATGTTACAAACCTCCGTTCACAAAATATTTCATATTAATAATAAGAAATATGACCATTGATCTTAATAATTTTATACTTTACTCAATTACAGCTATTTGCTCAAATTGTCATGTATTTGATATTTAAAACACTTTATGCTTAAAAGTCAGAAAATGTGATGAATAGAATAAATTGCAATTAAAATAAATTGTGATGGAAAATATTTGGTTAAATTATAACAAAAAATTTAAATCCTGGGAGTCCTAGGAATAATTAATCTATCTTATTATAGTTTTATGCCATTTCTTCTCTTTGCTTACCTAGACCAACTTATTTCGCATGAGGAATAAAAATGTCAAAACTAATATACAAAAAGTATTTTCCTAAACATTCAGATAGATTGTGTATTGGTATGTATTATTACAATAAAGCAATACTCAGGATGTTGAAGAATTTTTAAAGAAAAGACTTCCAATTTTAGACCCTTCTACTTCACTTTTTATCCAATATGTGTAGAGCTGTTCATTGCTTCTTTATTGCAGGGTTGGAAACCTTTCTCCATTTCCAAACTTGCACAGGATGTAAGCAGTAAAAAATATTTGCCACATTGCAAAATACAATAGATATAACTTTAGCTTTCTAAAAATGTTATTGGTGATTCTTTTGTGAACCACCTAATCAGGCTGAATGAGATTCAAATGCTATATAAATCATACACTTTTGATCTGATTTTATTAATTAGTTTTGCTAGTACAGAAGTAATGTCTAAAGTAAAGCTTATGCACGATAATTAAACTCCATATAAAGAGGACAAAACAGATTTGCCTTTTTTATATATTCACCAGTTAAACTCCCAAGGTCATACCTGGAGATTTTCAAATCAACTAGAAATATGTAGCAGCTTTTGAAATACAGAAAATTAACCATTTAAGCATTAAGGTAACTTCCACAAGGTATACACAAAGAGAACTCCATCTTTCCCTAGGAGATTAGTTTTAGATGTATAAGTACAGTGTAACAAATTTTAGAGTGTTCCTTTATGCACATCCAGGACTCATGTATGTGGTTAGGAGGTTTATTTTGTATTCTAAGGAACATAATTCAGATTTCTACAAAGCACTGCATGCAAAATGTTCCTTTGGGAAGTAAACAGGAAAAGATTTTATTAATGCAGATGATAATTTCATTTTTTGTTTTATTTTTTAAAAATATAGTTAAAGACTGGAAAAAATAATGCATATCAAGCTAGTCTGTCATGAATTTGACCTAGGTTTTCTGACACCATAAAAGACTCAGAGTTTGTATGCATACAGAGATATGCTCCTTCAATACTAGTTAAAATGTGTGCATTAAATGTATAAGCTACCTTCAATTTGCAACCAAACATACTAATGCACAAGATAATGCCCTAAAAAGTGGCTCCCTTGAATACCCCTCTCAAAGTCCATTCAGCTCTGGAAACCATTTTTGCAAAATAGAAGTGGCTGCTTTGGTGTTAAGCAGAACATACGCACTTCATTCTCCTTTCTTTGCTTAGTTTTGCTAAAGGTGTAGCCTGTGTATGCTTTCCTACTCACTTTTTAAAGGGCTTTAGTATCTGAAAATATAAATTACCATTTTTTCCATTAAAATTTGACAACCTGAAATTTTTATGCTCACATCATTGGACAATTCCTTTTTAAGGAAGTTAATTTTAAGATATGATTTATGTGACATACTTGTACTGCACAATAAATGCATTTATTTTGTTAGCTTCTTATAGGAAATGTTCACTTTCTTTCTAGTAAACTGAACTTTCCTGAAATAGCTTAGAATTGTAAGGAATAAATCATGCTATTCTTTTAATGTAATGTAAATTGGTCAGCATTAGGTGTTTGAAATATTTAAATATTTTAACTGACATGAAGCTAAACTCTCATAATAAAACTGATTAATATCCACAATACTTTTGGGACAAAACTGTTAAGTTTAGAAAAAAACCCTGATAACATTCAAAATAATTTTAGTAAAACAGTGAAGGGATGAAGGGACTGGAGAGATAATATAGGATATGTGTTTGCCTCTAACAGAGCTCCCTGGCAAGGGACAGAATCTCCCACCACTCTCAGGAATTATCCCTGAGCACAGCCAGAGTAGTTATGTGCATAGATAGCCAAGTGTTGTCCAATACCTGCAACCCTCAAAAAAAAAGGTGCAAAATCTTTATAACAATCATGAACAATTCCTATTGAAAAAAGGTAGATAATCTTTGGGGAAATATCAGGATGTTGGAAAGTATTGCATCATTTTTAATTGAATTCTACCATTTGCAACAAACATAAATGAACTTAAAGGGTATTCTCTGTAGCAAAATAAAGAAACAAAAAAGAAAACTACTCTGTCCTTTTATTTGTATGCGATATACAGAGAAATAAAAAAAATACAGAAGGTAAAACAGAAAACCTTTTAAGAAGGTAAGTTTAATTGATACCAGAAAACAAATAGTGAATTGTGTTATGACACAGGCATATTGGGACAGAATTGGACTTGCAGTGGTAGATTTAATAGAGTATATACACATTCGTGTATACCCTGAAGGAATGGTCTGAGGCTCGTCATATTCCTGAATCAACCAGATGCCATTGGGCAACATTGGCACGTGATAGAGTCCAATGGAAATGTTACTGGTGCCCACTCGAGCAAATCGATGAATAATGGGATTCAAGTGATCAAGTGATCAAGTGATACACATTTGAATTTTTAATACTTGACTCACTACTGAAGCCTTCATAAGGTTATAATGCAATGTCACATCAAAAAAAAATTAAGTATGCAAACTAAACATTCTAAAAATATGTTCAAGTTAAGTTATGGGCTATATCTAGTACAGGCTTTATCTGTTACATGAACTTCTACCAAAAGTTCTACCAAGTAATATCAAATTTACAAGGTAGATCTTAATAAATATATAAATAAATTGATTACATTTGTAGGGACCAAGGAATAGCCATAGAATTCATGTACATGGAAGATACCCAAGTCCCATCCATGCCTCATACGTTCTGATGCAGTTCCCAGTAAGCTGTATTTTTAGAGCACTTCAAGTCATTCTGAGCCAGTAACAGGAATAACTGAATTGAAACTGACTTAAATCTATGCTTTAATTGCTTTCTACTTATTTTTATGGAAAACCATACAGTGCTGGTGGGTGTAGGGTGAAGAATGCATGCTGATCTAAAAAACTTTTCTCCAGGTTCTACAACACACTCTCATGACTAGTAACAGTAATAAGTCACAGCAATAAGCAAGGGCAGCACCAAATAATTCTACAGCAATTACTATGCAAAAGGTACCACCATAAATTCAAAACGAAGAGGCAACCCTGAATCAATGGCAAAAAAATCTACTATAAAATATCTGTTGCTCTGGTTTGGTTTTTGGAATGCAGCATTCTGACTAAATCATGGGATGTAAATGTATGTTACTGGGGATAGTTTTGGACACAAAAATAAACATGTTACATCCGTAAGTCATGTGTCCTATAATTCCTGAACATTTGTAACTAATTTATAACAGCACAGTTGAATTCTAAATTATTTTTAATGTTTTCTAATTATAACATTAGTTTAATTCCTCTGTATGCGGATTGTCTAGACCTCTAGATGGGATGTTTTTCTTTGTGCTGAGAATAGGAAGTAAACATGGCTAAAGCAATCTCCATATACTGTGACTTATTTCAACCTTCCCCCGTTTTTGGTTTTTATTTTGGTCACACCCAACAATGCCCAGGGGTTACATTGGACTCTGTACTCAGGAATTACTCCTGGAAGTGCTTGAGAGACCATTTGAGATGCTGGGCATCAAACACAGGTTGATTGCATGCAAGTCAAGCACCCTATTCTCGGTGTGATCTCTCCATCACCCCTTTTTACCTTTCTTTTTCTAACCTGATTTTCCTTTCTTTCTTCCTCCCTTTACTCTTCCCCTTAAAAGACACATATTTAATCTATTAAACTGAAATAATTACACTCTTAAAATGTTTGATTCAGGTTTGAGATTTCAAAAACTATGTATGACCAAACAACTTATTTGCTGTTACTAGGTGTTGGAAAATCCTACCTAAAGCAGGGTAGTGTAATCCATTTTTCTTATTTTTCACATGAAAACTAGCTTGACATTTAATTTGTTGCACGTTTTTATCTTTTATATATCTAGCTATAAATAAATTACCTAACTTTCTTCCTTGAGGGTGAACACACACAGTGTAAACAAGCTGAAGGGGTGAACTTGGACATACTGAATAAAACAGAAGAGTATAATGGGTCGATTCGGAGAACTACAACTCATTTCTCAGGTGTTTATTCTTAGCCAGTTTGTTTCTTTTGAGAGCTATGTTCTTCACTCTGGCTTTTAATATATAACATTTTTTTTTGCCTTTATTTTTTTTTTTGTTCCCATATGGCAATGCTCAGGGGTTACTCCTGGCTCTGCACTCAGGAATTACTCCAGGCGGCGCTTGGGAGACCATTTGGGATGCCGGGATTGAACCCAGGTAAGCCACATGCAAGGCAAACGCCCCACCCGCTGTCCTATCACTCCGCCCCAAATAATATATAACTTTAATGGTAAGAAATTTCCCCTCTTATAAGTATTCCAGTTACTTTTTACAAACATTTTTTGTAAAAGTTATAATTTGAAGACCTAAAAGTGAAAAATTAATCTTCCATTTACATCATTTCCCTTGAAGTTGCTAAAGTACTGACAAATAAGGTATACTTGAAGGATTTTGCCAAGAGAAAAATGAACAACCAAAGTTCAAATACCTTAGAAGCTCTATCTTTATAATATTTATCTTGGTGGGTCAGAAATGACTGAATAGGCTGAGTAGATGCTTCCCAGTCAGGAAGTCAGGGTTCACTTCCTGAGATTGTAAGGTTCCCCAAACACAGAGACAGGAGTAGAAGCCCCTTCTCAACACTAAGCATGGTCCTAAAATTATACATCTTAAAGCTGTACTAATCTCATCACTCATTATAAAATTTAATGACATCAATTAAACTTACATTGCATCCGTAAATACCATTTTGATCAACAGGGAATGAAATAATGATTTTCATTTTCACCACACTTTAATTCTAGTACCTGATATTTAATAAGTTTATTGAATACAGCAAAAAACTTGTCACAAAAACATAAGTTCATGTTTTCAGTATGCACTCTTATTTTTATGTAGGTGTTATGCTAGATAAGGAAGAGTAGACTGAAATGTCCATTTCTTTCACAACAAGCCTGAGACTTGCATTTTGAAGAAGCATCTCTCTTCTTAATGCTCTCTCTACCATACCCTGTCAGCAGTTTCAAAGATATGCCAAAATATTTTTATTTTGCACACCTATGACTGTTGGCCTGTGCAAAATAAAAATTTTTTGTTCTGGCAAGGAGACGGACTTAGCCCTTGCTCAGTTTAAGATGTACTTGCTCAAGTTACTGTGTCTGGGGAGAAGGTTTCCACCAAAGATAGACATAATCTGGTTACTCACATCTGCTGTTTAGGTAACTCTAGGTGGTGCCTTACACTGTTTCTCATTCCCTTGACTGTGTCCATATAAGCAACAGGACTCAGGCTCAAATTCTTGCCTTTGACTGGATTTCAATGATAAATCTCGGTGCTCAAGTCTTGCTGTGTTGCTCCGGTGTCCTGTCCTCCATATTATCTCAACCAATCCCTTTCCAGGCTCCTAAACAACTTCTTTAGTAGTCTGAATTCAAGTCAGTCAAGCAGCAAAGACCAGCATCTTACATGAGAGTTTGGGAATCACCCAAGGTTGAAAGGCATAAACTGCTACTTTTAGGACTAAGGTTTGCAAATGAAAAGTGTCATTAACACAAGCATCAGTTAAATTAGTTTATAGTATCTGCTCCTAGAGTACAGAGAACTGTGACTATGAGGGCTGGAGCAGGAATACAGTGGGTAGCAGTACTTGTCTTGCACTCACTGATCCTTGGCACCCTAAGAACTATCATGGAAGATCCGTTAGCACAGATTTAGGAGTAAGTCCAGAGCACAGTTTGGTGTAGCTCCAAAAAAAGTAGCAAAATAGAAATTGTACAGGGTTAAAGCACTTGAGTTGCAGACAAATGATTCTTCTTAGATTGTGACTAGATATGGTCTAGTTTTTTCAGACTATCAGAGAACAAGGTTTCTTATGGCCATCAAAGCCATAAATCTCCCCAAGATGGATGAAATCAGAGCCCACAAGTCAATAGAGTTTAAAAAAAAGAGGTGGAGAAAAATTCATACACTTAACACAAAATTTAACTAAGGTCTCCATAACTCATTGACAGGCATATATTAAAATATACTAAAGATACTTACCCAAAACTTTTTAATTTGACAATTTCCTTTTTTGTTCTCCTTTTTTGTTTTAATTTTCAAAAGGTCATAGAAATTGTACAGGGGTTAAAGCACTTGAGTTGCAGACAACTGATTCTTGTTAGATTGTGACTAGATATGGTCTAGTTTTTTCAGATGTAGTTTCCAGATCACAGATCCAGGAATAAGCCCTTAGCACAGCTGGTGTGAGTCTGTAACTCAAAAGCTAAACAAAGAAACAACGGAAAAATCTGCTATGTACCCTGAACATTGCAGGGACAGAGAGACTACTGTCTGACTGTGAGCTCAAAGAATTTGATATTGATGATCCTTTTAACCCTGAAAATTGTTAAAGGTAGAATATTGTGTGAAACTGTTCTTTCCACCATCATTACCTTCTGTTTCTCCTTCTAGCATATTCAAATTTCTCTGGAAACACCTTCTTTATTAGTCTGAAATCAAATTTTGAACTTATCACTGTAAACTTCAAGAATCCCATTAATTTTTAGCATTTGTTTCTGTGTTCCTATCAGTTATGAGTTTTATTAGAATATTGGCCAAAGTATTTTTTAATTCACCGTTTCTTAGCATTTGGCTTAGTACCTTTCAATGAGTAGTTAATAAATTCGTGCCTGAATGAACAAACCTTAGTGGAAACTTGCTGGTAAAATTATTTCTAAACATAATCTGAAAGGGGTATGTTTTAGCCGTAGTGTAAAAAAGGGGTGTGCATCTTAGATCATCATGACCTCATCAGCATTTTGTAGCAGCATAACAAAAGGAGTGTCAAAAAAATCTTCAGCATCTTAAAACTGGTGCCTAATATAAAGAAGCTCAAAAATTCTCAACTTTCAATGTCTCACAGAATTCACTTCTCTTTATTGTTTTGAGGACCACACCTAGTGATGCTCAGAGTTTACACATTGTTCTTAGGTATCACAGCTGGTGGGCTCAGGCGAACCATGTACAGTGCTAGGCATTGAACTCACCTGACCATGTGCAAGGTAAGAGCCCTCCCAGTCTGTTCTCTACTTTCACAGTGGTCTTTTTTTTTCTTTTTGGGTCACACCTGGTGATGCTCAGGGGTTTCTCCTGGCTCTGCACTCAGGAATTACTCCTGGCAGTGCTCGAGGGGACCATATGGGATGCCGAGGATTGAACGCAGACGGGCATGCGCCGGCTGCATGCAAGGCAAACGTCCTACCCGCTGGGCTATCGCTCAGGCCCCTCACAATGGTCTTAGAACCACTTTTATCTCCTTTTCCTCTTTTAGTGGCTACCTTGTTTTAGGACATGCCATTTATGTATTTCCTATATTTTAGATATATTTCACTATCTGCACACCTTCAAAAATCACAATCAATTGTAATAAAATTACAACTTTGGGCTGTGATTTTATGTGACACTGAAAGCTGATAATACGATGCTTCATTACTATTACTGAATATATACTATAAAGTACAATTATCCCAGACACGTAATTTGGGACTTAACCTTTAGCACATTTTCATTTCTGAATTCTTTCCTGACTTAGAATCATATTTGATTTGCTGAATTTGAGCAGATAAATAAAGATGTGACTGAAATCAGGGAAACTGTTCATGTTTGAGGTACATGGCACCATAAGTTGCACATACATTTACCAATTGATTACAGTAAAAAAATGGAAAATGCATGCTAATTACAGTGTAAACTGATAGGAATTTTAAATACAAACACATATAGATATATACACACATATATATACATATATACATACATACATGCATACATATATATGCATATATGTATGTGTTACCTTTGTAATTTTCTAAAGATGGTATAAATCAGTATCTATTACTATAAAATAAATGTCTTTCTTATACTTTGCATCCATCCTAATATGGGATACTCCATTTTAAATGAAATTTAAGATACTCATATGGACAGAGATTTCAAAAGATAAGCCCTTCTAACAAAGCTCTGCACAATATTTACCAGAGAATATAAATTCATTCTCACCAAAGAATACTGCCTGTCTTATAAATGCTGCAGTTTGCACAAAATCTTGCAAATCCAACAAAGTTTTAGCTTCTTACTAGACATAAAATCTGTCATTCCAACCCTGGGACGGTATATGTTTAACCTTTTGCATTGTGTCTCATGTCACTGAGAAGAGTCATCTCATTTGAGAGCACACATATTTTAGAGTGCAGAGCCCCTACGTCCTTGTGTGGATTGAATGTGTGAAGGTTCAGGAGAAACTAGCAGGCATCATTACATAGCCAGCAGATGAGAAATTTGGTAACATCGTGGAATGGTTGATAATTATAAGAAAAGGGGCAGATAAGCAGTCATAGTGGTCAGGATGTTAGAAACAATATCATCTTTGCCCTATTCTCTCTTCATACTAATACCATTGGAAGCAAATAAGAAACATTAAAATTTTTGTTTACAGCAAACAAAATAATGAATTTTAAAGGTAAGCAATGATAATAATTTAAAAGCCATCCATTTTTGATTTCTGTTTATCCATTTGTCTATTTAGAAACACTAATATTTCTTAGAGAGTTATAAAATCCACATGATGTTTTAATTAAAAGAACTAAAATACTTTTGAAACTTTGGTAGTACTGTCTCAGTATTTGGAACTATTTTATAATTTTTATTCTGTGCCATCTGTTGATCACCTTCCCCTTAAATATAAACTGCCCTAATTAACATAATTCAAAAGCAATTTTTTTACCCACAATTTTATAAAACTCAACCAGTGGAGAACATCTCTGCTTAAAAAAGCATATTACTAATGCTTTTGTTTTTATTTTTTATTTTTAAAAAAATAAAATATTTTTATTTTTTTGTATTACCCTTTTTGTTATACACGCTTAACACCATATGTAGTATTTTTTCCTTAAAATAATAAAATTCAACTTTATCAAATAATATATTTAAATATTACATTGAATTTCAGTAAAGTTTTAAATGCTTTATTTCTTTCATCATCTATTAATATGGATTGCAAAACATAAACTTTAAAACACTGATACATAGAGTCTATTGAGAAAGATACTATTTTTCTCTTACATGAATTCAGTTTTGCATTATACACTTAAAAGTAAGTATTGAATATTTAAATGTTAACTATGCTTGAACTTCAAATATTTGTGTTTGGGGGTCTATATCTAGAGCAACATGTCCCTGCCACCCCCAATCCCCCAAAAAGGTCAAGACTTTACTTTTTTGTTTTGTATTGTATTGGGGCCACATCCACTGTTGTTCAGAGCTTATTACAGACTCGCTCAGGAATCACTCCTGGTGGAAGTCAGGGGACTTTATGCAGTGCTGAGACTCTAACTCCAGTCAGCTGTGTGCAAGGTAAGTACTTTCCTGTGCTATCCTATCTTTCTGGTTCCTGGACTTTATATTTACCTATCTTAGCCACTCTCCACTATATCTGGTCTCAGCAGGATAGTCAAGAATAATGACCTTCCTTATCTCTTACTGTGTACCACCTACAAGGCAACGTACAAGACATATCACAGCTAATATTATATGATTATAACTCTGAGTTTAGCTTCCTGAATTCTCTTTACTTTTGTACACACTGAATTGAAAGAAACATCATACATCTAACCCTGAAATGATCAGGAAAACATCAGGAAGTGAGAGCGAACTTCAAAAGAGAGAAAAACAAAGGAATGTTGTAGCAGTTATTACGACTTTAATATTTAGACATATTGCCTTGAGTAATGAGATTATGGTTGAAGTCAATCTATAAAATTGATTACAGAATTGAAACTAAAATTATAAAATTGTCTAGAATAAAAGATCTTAGATATGGCACACAAAATACAAGTGAATATGGCAAAATATTCATTTTTATTCATCTGCTAATTTGCACAGTGACTTTAGTTATAAGGATATAAGCACATATTTAGTGGATAGTGAATATGGTATAATATTTCATTTGGTTACTCAACTTATTTTTTTTTTCAATTTGTTTTTAAAAGACATTTCTTTAGCCATAGCATGAAGAAGGTAAAGGAATTAATTCATCTAAGTTTCTACAATTGACCAAATGATATTTGAAAGCAATTTAAGCTATGATTATCAGATAAAATACTGGACTTAAATTTTAATTTAAGAATTTCAGAAAGAGGGGCCACAGTGATAGTCCAGTGGGTAGGGCATTTGCCTTGCACCTCGTCAACCTTAGTTCTATACCTGGCATCCATTATGGTCACTCAAGTGCGACCAGGAGAAATTCCTGAGTGCAGAGCCAGGAACAACCCCTAAGCATTGCTAGGTGTGACTCCTGAGAGCAATAAAAAAAAGGAATTTAAGAAAGAAAGGCCAGAGTGATAGTACAACAGGTATAGTTTGTGCCTTATATGCAGCCAACTCGGGTTCATATCTGGTATCCTATATAGTCCACCAATCACCACCAGGAGTAATTCCTGAGTGCAGATCCAGGAGCAAGCCCTTAGCATAGATGGGTTTGACCCAAAAAATTCAAATTTTTTTTCAAAAAAATACTATATTGCATGAAATCTACTTATATTTAATGCTATTTCTTTTGAATTGACAAGTCAATATAAATAACACGGGCATATTTTTTACTTGCTATGTCTGTTAATTTTTAATCTAATGAAAACATTTTAACTTTTTTTGTTTTGGGGGACCACACCTGTCAATCCTTAGGAATCAATCTTGGTGGTGGAGCTTGGGGTTCGGGGATCCAAACCAGACCAGAATGTTCGAGGCAAGTATCTTACTAGCTCTACTATTTCTCTGGCCACTGCCAAGCTTTATATTTTAAGATATCCTATAAATATCATATATGTTTGCATTCTGATTTTAGAGACATTTAAATCACTTGTATCACTTGTCTTCCCGTTGTTCATCAATTTGCTTGAGTGGGCGCCAGTAATGTCTTCATTCATTGGGAATAAGGCTCATTATTGTTACTATTTTTGGCATATTGAATGCACTACAGATAGCTTGCCAGGCTCTGCCGTGGCTGTGGGTTCATCCGAGGAGAACCAGTCTTTTTTCTTTTTTTAATGTTTTATTTATTTATTTTTAATGTTTTATTATACCACGGTGAGACATACAATTACAAAGGTGTTCATAATTGGTTATTGGTAATACAGTATTCCAGCACCCATTCCTTCACCAGTGCCCCATTTCCACCACCAATGTACCCCCAACCCCTTCTGCCTACTCCCGTCTGCCTCAATAGAGGTGCCTCCGCTTTCCTCTCTTTCTCTCTCTGTCTCTGTCTCTGCATCTCTCTCCCTCTTCTTTTACACATTGCAAACCAGTCTTTTTCTATGTCAGACCATCAATCATTCAGAGCCCACGGGGCATAGCCCTGGGTATAGATAAGTCTGTCTACTGTCTGCCACTTGCCAACGCAGACAGACACTGCAACCACACCTGCAACACCTAGAAGGGCAGGAGAGACATTTAAATACAACCCAATTGATAACATGTTCTGACTAATTTCTAAATAAGAGAACTAAATTGGCATAACAAAGTGGTGTCCGAGCAGATTTATCTCAATGGGATGGGAGCATACAAAGCATGATTTTTGTTTAGGAGGACTGGTCTGGATATCGCAGAACAGCATCGCCCAAAGAAACATCCAGCATGACCCTCTCAATTTTTTTAAGAAATACTTTTGTCAAACTAGGTGTTAATATTTTGTTTTAAAACAGTCAGAATTTAAATGCTCTTTTCTACAATGTGAAGAAGTTAATGCCCAAGGCTCTAAAGAGAACTTTCCTCTTTTATTTATTTATTTTTAATTTGTTTATTTATTTTTGCTCAGGAATTACTTCTGGTGGTGCTTAGGGGACCATATGGGATGCTGGGGATCAAAACCAGGTCAGACACGTGCAAGGCAAACATTGTGTTTGTTGTGCTATCGCTCTGTGCAATAATGCAGTTTGCAGCAATTGGATGTAATGAGTGAGAATTATATTAAGCAAAATATAAATAGGGAGAGTGAAAATGATAAATACCAGACTATCTCACTTATATGTGGAATAGAGAAGCTGAAGCAAAGGACTATACAAATAAAATAACAAGACCTTTTCGCTGGATTATAGAGCCAAGAAAGCTGATTGAAGGTTAAACAGTGGTAGGGAATGAACTGGGGAATATTGACAGAGGGGTTGGCTCTCTGGAGGAAATATAGTAAAATAGCTATGTATATTAAAAACACAAATGCTAACACAATTTTAAACGTGGGAGTTGAACTATAGTTAAATATTAAATTAAATTGAAGCCGGAGCGATAGTCCAGCACGTAGGGCGGTTGCCTTGCACTCAGCCGACCTGGGTTGGATCCCCGGGATCCCATATGGTCCCTCGAGCACTGTCAGGAGTAATTCCTGAGTAAAGAGTCAGCAGTAACCCCTGAGCATCGTGGGCGTGACCCAAAAAGCAAAAAAATAAAGAAAGAAATAAATAAAATTATTTTATCTTCATTTAAGTATGTTATAAGAATAAAACGTAACTCCCAACTGAGCAGCCTTCATGAGACCGAAGACACTCAAATCTTTTGCTTTTCCTAATACTTGATCTACACTTCGCATACAGACTTTTAAGTTCAAACTTTGCAAGGTGACCCCTAATGGAGACGTTACTTTAGATGTATGCTAGATCTGGTTAACTCAGTCTAGTAGCTCCCAATCTCCACAAGACAGTCAGTTTTCCTAGCAATCCTCCAAACAAAGCCCTCCCTGTGATTTCCAATCATCCCCATTGGGGGGCCTAGTACACAATAGATACAGCTGTACTGACTTCACTTCTCTTCCATCCTCTATTTTTGCCCACCCCGCCTGCCTACAAGAAATGGATGTAAAGCTATAAAGGAAAATCACTAGTTTTTAGGGCTTTAATTTAATTCTTGGTCATGTGACCTGCAGCAGTTGTTGCTTCCTATGCTTTTAAAGCTAATTCTACTCAAGGAGTCACAATAATTCTAAGTTTCAGGAAGAAATCAGAAATATTAACATGTACCATTTCATTTAGTCACTGATTTCCAGAATAACCACTTTCCAAAGTTAAAAAAACAAAACCCTAACCAAGAACCATAGCAGAATTTCTAATACCTAGTACTTAAGAAGAATTTCTGTTACCTTTCCAGAAGAAAAGAAAATGTTAAAGGCTGATCTAGGTTGAAATCATACACAATGCTGTTTTCAGTTTATAAATGCCTTTTTGCTAAGATTACTTAGGTTTTAGTTTCTTTATTTGCCCTTGTCTTTTCTGATTTTTTGTTTTTATTCTTTTGGATTTAACTAGTAAATAAATAAGTGATATTTAACTAGTAATTATTTCACAGTAAGATATTACTCTTCTTGATTTTATTATAATTTTGGTAAAAAAAAATGGAAAGCTTTCTGGAATCTTGTCACTGCTGAAGTGAATCTCCCACACTCTAATTCTTCTCATTTGAGTTGTTTTCTTCATATAAGCAATTTTTTTTGTAAATTACTCATTTACTTATTTTGTAAACTCAGATTTCCTCCTCTTATTGCATTCCCCGCCATATGCAATGCAATTATAATATTGTGTTTTATACCAACTAAAAGAACATTTTGATTATTATTCATGTTTTTGCATTACCAGGTACATTCATTTCTTCTTGCTGTCAAGCATTCCTCAGACTAAAGTGTTCAGTTAGACTCATGACTTAAATTCTGTAAATCAGGTATTAATATCTTCTCTTGCTTTATGAACTGTGATCCTAACTCCAATATCAGGTTGAATAAATGGATATTGGGGTCTTGAAAAGTTTGATAAATGCATAAGATTCCTGAATGCACAACTACCAAAAGTTAATTTACAGCTAATTGGATAAACAATTCAAGGCTTTTCAGACAGTGTTCACCCCTTTCACACTCCTTGGGGGTAAAAAATCATTAGTGGAAAAGTTTAGAAGTCTTGGTACATGCTATTTACCTGTATTCACTATCATTTGTTACTGATATTTTTCTATGTATTTACTCTAATATTTACTATTTCTATGCTATAATAAATAAAAACAGTTTGCCAAACACTACTACTGATCTTCCCTTAAGATTTGGGCAATATTTCAATAAATTACTCATGTATTCATATTACACCTTTTTCTGTGTCCCCAGACTAACATCACATCCTGCCGATTTGGAGTATTATAAGTCTATAGATTTGAGAGTCAGTTCTTTAAGATTTTTTATTGTGACTTTTGCGCCACACTGGGTTCTTTCTTTTTCATGTTCATAAGCCTTGTACTATTTCTTTTTACTGACTGATTTCTTTACTTCCTGACTTTACAATGGCTAATATTAAAATGATACATTTCATCTTTTTATAAATAGAAAATTAAGTTATAAATATTTTAATTTTATACATAAAACAAATATATATACAATATTTTAATAAATATATGATATTTATATAAATATATAAATAAAATCCATGTTAAAATATTAAAAGATCTATTCATTTATTTGGCACCTAGTTAACATATAATTCTCTTCCTTTCTTATCATTTTGATGCCTATAATATTCATTTAGCATCAAAAACATTTCCATACATTTATGATTTTTCTTTTATTTTGTAAAGGGCACTTTAATCAGATTAATGTATCTCCTTCTTTATACTTAGAATTATCTTGGGAATGCTTAGTTATTATATTTTGCCCTACTAAGCTTAATCCTCTGACATTAATGCCAACAAAGTACAACAATAAATTTGGAACTATCAGATTTATTGTATCATATTTGTTTTCTATAACCATTCCACTCAGCATAATATTTAATATAAACTTATCAATATGCTATATTTGTGATTAATCTGATTCTAAGCACATAAACGTACTCAATATTATGACCCCACATTAGATTCTAAATCTCAAATCTATTATGCATGCATCTGTATAAAAATTATAGAAATATATCATTTGAGGTGTATTTCAAATACTTTTAAAATATATGTTTTTGCAGGATAATAGAAAATCATTGTTTTTTGCTTATAAAGGCAAAGAGTTTAGAATATCTAAACAATATTTTTAAAGAATGAAGCCTTCAAAATTTTAGCTAAAATGTTGTGATATTCAAAAATGTACTAGATTTTTTTTTTTTTTGGCTTTTTGGGTCACACCCGGCAATGCTCAGGGGTTTCTTCTGGCTCTGCACCCAGAAATAACTCCTGGCAGTGCTCAGGGGACCATATGGGATGCCGGGATCGAACCCGGGCTGGCGTGGGCCGGCTGTGTTAAGGCAAATGCCCTACGCTCTGGGCTATCGCTCCGGCCCCTAGATTTTAAGTTTTTAATGGATACTATAAGATAACTTAATACTCATATGTTTTTGTGATTTTATAAGCTATTTTTAAAAGAAATATCATAGACATAAATGTTCAATCTGGCCTACTTATCAAATGAGTACTGAAAAATTACTAGTTTTGATTTAAAACGGGCTGGGTACAACGGTTGAGAAATGTTCATAAATTGTAATTTCTGTTTTGAGGGACTTTGATAATGAAACTTCTAATGAATATCACAATAGCATGACGTAAACTAGACAATGATAAAGGGGTCACTTAAAATTATTATATTAATTAAATCTAAATTAAATGTCAGTCCAGAGACTCGCAGACATGGGGCAGAGCTGCTACTGGCTCTCCCTGTGACCAGCCACTCACGAGGCGCCCGGGAGGGATGGTGGGTTCTAGCCCTGGCCCACCACCCCAGCAGAGCCTCGCAACAAGCCAGACGACCCCCCACTCCATGAGGGCCTCCATTTTCCACATCCAGACTTCTCTCTCGTCAGACCTCCACCCAGCAGACCAGCCTATCAGCGGCCGGCTCGCGGGCCGCAAGTGGCCACGTGGTTCATCAATAAATGCTGGACTTAGAGATGCCTACAAGAGTATGCTACCTGCACGGCAGAGCCTGGCAAGCTACCCGTGTTGTATTTGATATATATGTCAAATACCAGTAACAATTATAGACCTCATTCGGAATGGATTGAGGCTCTTTATGTTCCTGGAGCAAGCAGATGCCTTGGGCTCTGCTAGCATGAGACAGGACTTATGGAGATGTTACTGGGGCCCGCTCGAGCAAATCGATGATGAATGGGAAGACAGTGATACAGTGAATTAAATCTAGAAAAGAAGTTTTTGGACTGGTATAATTTCCTATAAATTGAAACTGAGAATATTGAATCTAAAAATCTTCCCCTATGGTACTGCAAACTTTTATTTATACTGAGAAGTTAAGAGTCAGTGTGCATGTATGACAGTGAGAATAATTATATATCCTCAATTATTGAAGCTAGAATAATTATATACTTTAAGTTCTTCTAATAAGTATTGTGTAACTCTTCTGGTTAATGGTGAGGGTGAACCCAAACTTGACATTTAAGGATTCATCCAATTACTTATCTTTGTGTACAATAATGAGATTATAGTTCCATAAATAATGTTGGGAAAATAAATTAAATATCTAGCATTTTATAACAGAATTTGACTCTCTTAACATGAACTTTTATTGGTCCCCTAAGCTCTTAGTTGTATCATGTCTTATACATAACACTTTTTCAGAATTCCCAGGGGATGTAACTCACACAGGTTTGCTGGTTGGGTATAAGTATAAAATATTTTGTGACCAATAAGGCTACCAAATATGAGGGAAAATAGTAATGAGTAGATAAAGGACAGAATGCTTTTTTTTGTAGGAAAGTATTCAAACTATAGGCATCATGCTGTTTATTCAATGTTCATAGAAATCCATCCCATGTAACTACAACTTGGATCTTTGCCTCCATTTCACTGATCCTGTTCATCAGCATGCTACCCTTAGCATTCTATGCATTTTATTCTTATATTTCCTTGTATGAGATTCATCAATATATCTTTCTAGAACAATAAATCAAATATGTGAACTATATAAATGTGGATAAATTTAGCAACTTTCATTAATCATATATTTGTCTGTGTGTTTAATTCCTAAGAATATTGATACTCCTTTTTTAAAGCATATTGTATCTCCATGAGATATACAATTATAAAGCTGTTTATGAATGGCTTTCAGTCATAAAGTGCTCCAGCACCCATCCCTCCACCGGTGCACATTTCTCATCACCAGTGTACCCAGATTCCCACCCCACCCCACCCTCACAGATCCCTCTATGGGAGGCACTTAGCCTCTCTCTCTCTTTCTCTTCCTCTCTCTCTCTCCCTCCCTTCTCTTATACATTGTTGTTTGCAAAATATACTTTTAAGGGTTATCATATATATCCCTTTGCCAACGTTCAAGGCTCATTTCTAGGCTGGTATTAATCATTTCCAACAATTATTAGTACATTGGATGCTCCTCTGCCTTACCTAACCTCTGACTCCCACACATGTGTGGTAGATTCCAACCACTGATAAGTCCTTCTGGTCCATCTTGCCTGGTCTTGGATAGTGTATCAGACTTTTTTTAAGAATGTTGATACTTTTGTTTCAAATATCTTCCCTAAAGATCCTCAGGTGAGTTAGCATCTATTTATAAAGATGAATGAAAAACTATGAAACTTCTGACAACTTTCTACAAACAGTTAAGCACAATGAATGTTCTGATAAAATATAATGATTATGGGAAAATATGTATTGTTGAAAGTAAAATAAACTTAATGATATTTTATTAATGTAATGCTCAGATCCTACACTTATGATTGCTAATGATTTTATCACACTAAATGTGGTCTGAAGTCCAATTCATCTTTTATTTCAAAGAGTTATTTTCAAGGAAGAGTGGAAGTTAATAAGATATTATGATTTCTGACAAGGGGAAGTACTATATGTTGGAAGTAATCTGTCTGGATTCTAGTAAAGGGATGTAGAAAATATTTGAAACTATACATGTGCCTTTTGTTTACTTTGCTTTAATTTTGTAACTAATCATATTGTCTTAGAAGATTAAGAATGGATAATTATTCAAGTAATATACACAGGTTACCCAGGAAATAATTTTTCTAGGCATTGTCAACTTTGATTGTTTCCTTTCTTGAACATTTCCAGAAGTAATAGGTTAGTTGTGACTGGGAGTAAGAGCTGTATCATGTCTGTCTTATATAATCTAACACTAGTGTAAGCGTCTGGAAGATCAAAAAGTAGACTAAAGCTTAATGTGTCTCCCAGGTTAATAGTCTGTTGGAGAGAATTGAAGCTGCAGTTTCTCTGTACTTCAAAACCATGTTCCTCAAGGTTCATCTAAGAGTTCATTACATTTAAATTGGACAAAGGGAGGCTGTGATATGCTCTACTTGATTTGTTTTTAATCTGATGGCTTTTGCAGAAAACCCAGTTGTTTGTCTGGAAGGTTTTCTGATGTAAGACAAACTGTTAAGCATTATCTTAAGCATACCATGCTTAAGATAAGTATGTTGAAGTCAAGAAGATATAATTTAGTGTTGGCTAAAATCCTTAAAAGTTACCTTGATTGAAAGGATATGTATAGAGCTCCAAAAATTGCTCCAAATGCTTTTTTAACCTTCATCATAATAATCTAATTATGGCTTTTCTGATTAACATCCATTTTCTCAAATTTTCTACAGGCATGGGTTGCTGTTATTTATACCTCTATAAACACATATGACTGTAGAAGAGAAATAGCATGTATACATGGTGCATTTCTTGTTTGTTTGCTTTTTTTGCCATGCCTGACTGTGCTCTTGCTTATGCTTGACTCTGTCATCAGGGATCCTGGTGCTCTTGGTGGTGCTTAAGGTATTATAAGGAAGGAATTCTGGGCTTGAACACAGGTTGGTCTCATGCAAGGCAAATGCCCGGGCTGCTATACTCTCTTTTCTGTCCCTACACTCTATTTTTATGAAGTATATATATATAGAGAGAGAGAGGAATAGATTGATTGATCGATTGATACATCGAGAGATAGGTTAGATAGATAGTAGATAGATAGATACATAGACAGACAGACAGATAGATAGATAGATAGATAGATAGATAGATAGATAGATAGATAGATAGATAGATAGATAGATAGATAGATAGATAGATAGATAGATAGATAGATAGATAGATAGATAGATAGATAGATAGATAGATAGATAGATAGATAGTTAGAAAGATAGAGATGTTTTCATTCAATAGGTCTATCCTTCTGATGGTATATGTATGGGTGTTTGTTAACTTAATTATTTTTAAATACAGAAGAATACCCTGAGCTCACAAAAAGTAAATGTTTTTTAAACTTGTCATCTTATTTTACCAGGAGTTTGGGACTTTGATTTTGATTTTTCACTGTTATGATTTAAGGTGAAAATTCTGAGGAGAAATTGACCTGTAAACAACAGTCGCTATTTAATGACTTGACAGACTGAAATACTAGAGTCACTGGTTGCAAATCAAGATTACAGAAATGGATGTCACCATAAGTAGCTCACAAGAAGCCAAGTAGGGAAATTAGCTTACCTAGGTGAGACTTCCTTTGTTGCACCCTAAGAGAATATTAACAGCAAATTTCTATCTTTTCTAGCTTTTGCCAACTAGTATTTGCACTACAATGTAAAAATTGTTCCAAAGAAGTACTTCATCTACCAACAATTTTATTAAATTTGTTTGATTATCAGAACAAATCATTTTGCTATTACAGAAAAAAAGCATTGATCTTTAGTTTCTTGTTAAACTGTAGAAATGAGTTAGAATATATGGTTACCAAAGCAAAAATATAACCCTTCTAGTATAGGTTTTTCAGAAAACAGTAAATCTGAATTGTATTTTTTAAATTAAAATTTACAACTATCTTTACCATACCACATTTGCAAAGGTGATCTTAATAAATTACAGTCCTTCAAAACTTATCTCTGGCATTCCTTAGGGCTTATCTTCAAGTCATTGGGTCCAAATATCTTATACAACATCAAAAAGTGCAATGTGATGATTCCATTCCATTACTTTGATAAATCCAACCAGATAAAATAATTATGCTCCTTAGTAATTATATTTAGGTGATAGACTTATACTACAATATTTAATAGAATGTCTAGTGTCTATGTGGAACATAGGATTAATATATTTTTGGTACCTGAAAGTTAAAATATCTTTTATATTTTGATATTTATTGCGAATAGACATGACTACTGAAGCAAAAACACCACCTGGTCTCTTATTTCATACCATAAACAAAAAGCAAAATAAAAATCACCTACTTCACAGAACTAAAACAAGTTATACATTCTAGGTTGAAGGTAAAGATGCGAGAAAATTTCCCCATTGATCGAGTTCCATATTTTTAAACTTGGAAATTCTAAACCAATCATTAAAATATTCAATCAAGACTTGATTTGTAATGTATAGAAATGGATAAAAGTGTTACATACTAATCAGTGTACATGATTGAGATATTCATACTGAAATAGTCAACTGAGATTCAGATTCCTAAAAGAAATCAAAGAAATGAAACTTTTTATTTTATTTTAAATTAAACAAATGGTTTTGGGGACATTCTCAGCTGTTCTCAGGACTTACTTCTGCTCTGAGCTCAGGCATCGCTCCTGGCAGTGGTACCATGATTGGCCAAAAAGCAAGTATTTTACCACCGGTACCAACTCTCTGGCCCAACTCTATTAATTTTAAAATGCAAATTTATGGTGATCACATTGAAAATAAAATTGCAATAATTAAATTACTATGACTGCAATAAGCATGAATCTTAATTTATGGAAAACATTAAGCTATATTTTTTAATAGTAATCACTGTGTATTAGTAGTAATGAATAAGTATAAGGCAAACTCCTGCATTATTATGATTATTCTGATTTTACAAGAAATCACAGCTCTGGGGAAGCTAAGAAACTTCCACTTGGTCATTGGGTTGGAGGCCACATTCTCCAGCTCTGTATCTGTACTGTCTACTAGAGTTTTCTGTGATGACAGAATTGACATTCATGTTGTCCAATATGGGAACTAAGGCCACTCTGGGCTACTGGTTGCTTCTAATTGAGTCCCATTGTATGAACACCACCTGATGATTCTAATGACTAAGTACAAGTGAAAAAGTATATATGGTATCTCATTGAAATTCTTTTAATTAAAAAGTTATTTAATAATCAGATAGGCGTGATTAGGGTGCTGTGAGCCCTAAGTATGCAGAGTCATTCATCCCATGTCATGAAATAACCAACCAACATGTTTCAGCTGCCCTCTGAATAGAGGAAGAGGTAAGGATCTTATGATCAAAATATTCTGCTTTGTTAGTGCCAGGAATGGATTCCAAGACTTTAGCCACTTCCCTGATACCAACTGTTTTTTATTTTAAGTTTTTGGGTCACACCCAACTATTTTCAGGGCTTATTATAAGGTTCTGTGCTCAGAAATCACTTTTGGAAGTCCTCAGGGAACCATATGTAGTCCTGGGGATCAAACCCAGGTTGGCTTCATACAAGCCAATTGCCTAACCGGTTTTTATTGCTCTGGCCTCTGTTTTTATATTAGTTACATATTAAAAGATAGAATTAAAGACTAATTTTCTCTTTCTCCTCTGTGAAAAGTATGGAACAATAGCAGAATTTTCATTACAGATATTTCATTACTACTAATTATTTTCATTTAATGAGATATTGCTTCCATTGTAATCCACACAATGGCTGTGCAGGAATCCCTTGATTCTCATTTCACAGAAGTAGAGACTTAGGGAAGGAACTAACCAAGGCAATATAGCTAGTGGACTAACTAAATCAGATTCTAAACCCAAATCTGATGTCGAACACAATGTTTTCTTATCCAGTGGCTTTATTTTTTAAATTTATTTTTGTACTTTTTGGGGGGCACACCCAATGATGTTCAGGGGTTACTCCAGATTCTGCACTCAGGAATGATTCTTGGTGGTGCTCAGGGATCAAACCCAGGTTGGCTGGCTGGAGGGCAAATGCGCTATCTGCTGTACTATCACTTTGGCTTTTTAAAAGTCATTTCTTTGTGTCCGACATGAGAGCCTACTACTGAGAGTATCCCACCCACACAGCAGAGCCTGGCAAGCTACTCATATTGTATTTAATATGCCAAAAACCAGTATCATTGTGTAGATGTACCAAAGTTTCTTTATCCAGTCATCAATTTGCGGGCACTCTGGTTGTTTCCAGATTCTGGCTATTGTGAATAATGCTGCTATGAATATAAAAGTAGGGATGGTGTTTGCACTGTTAGGAAAAATGAAGTTATGAAATTTGCCTATAAATGGATGGACATGGATAGGATCATGGTGAGTGAAATTAGCCAGAAGGAAAAAGACAGATATAGAATGACTGCATTTATTTGCACAACATATATATATATATATATATATATATATATACCCATCCCTAAAAATTTATTCTCATCCAAATTTTATTCTATAGCCCAATTCCATTGGGCAGCTATTTAATACTGGAGAGTGCTTTTTATATTTTCATTTGTTTTTTTTCCTCCTGGCTAGTCATTTAGGGAGTATTCCTGGTGGTGCTCAGGGTACTGTGTGCACTGCTCCTGGTGGAAGCTGGGTCAGCTGTAAACAAGGCAGGTGCTATTCCTGCTGTTTTATATTTCCAGCCTTGGATAATACTGTTTTGATACTCATTCTTTGTCCTCTATTACAAACAGAAGACCCGTTTTTCCTTTTTTTTGGACATTCTACCTGATGTTCAATTTTCCTGAGCTTGATCTTTATCCTTTTTACAATCACCATTTTTTTTTTGGCTTTTTTGGTTCACACCAGAAATATTTAGGGGCTATCCCTGGCTCTGCTCTCAGGCATTAGTCGTGGCATGCTGTGGGGACCATATAGTATGTTGAGGATTAATACTGGGCTGGCTGTGTGTAAGGCAAATGCCTTCCCCACTGTACTTCTCTCTGGTCCCACCACCACCTCTATAACTAGTGTATATTCATCCTTCTGATTATTCCAACCTAGTTGGACATTTTAATTATTCCAATTAAAAATGCATGGTGAGATACATATTTTTTACAGATTGATAGACTATATACATAGATGTGTATTTCTAGTCATCTATCTCTCTACATATACTATATAAATATATTCATTATTCATTCAATATATTCATTGTTTCTGTAAAACACAGAATTATCTGGGAATACTTGTATTTTTATATATTGTTTCTTAAAACTCTACTCAACGAATTCCTACTCTACTTTTAAAATATTTTCAAAATAAAACTAGTGGTTACTTATTCATTGTCTGCCTTTTTTCTTAAAATCTGAAACTCTGTATGGCAGAGTTAACGGACAAATACAGTATGTTAAGATATATTATATTCAATGACAAGAATAAAAGTAGAACATGTAATCATAAATCACTTGTATCACTTGTATCACTTGTCTTCCCATTGTTTGTTGATTTGCTCGAGCAGGTAGTAGTAATGTCTTCATTCGTTGGGAATGAGGTCCATTATTGTTACTGCTTTTGGCATATCGAATACACCAAGGGTAACTCACCAGCCTCTGCCATGGCTCTGGGTTCATCCCAGGGGCTCAGTCTTTTCTTGTCAGACCATCAAGCATGCAGGGCCCCAGGGGCAGAGTCCTGGGGTTGCGGTGGTGTAGAAAGGCCTGTCATCTGTCTGCCACCTGCAGACACAGCCAAGCACTGCAGCCACACCTGCAACACCCCGAGGGGCAGGGCCTACCCACTGTACTATTAAAATGTCCAGAGACCTTAACATTAAAACACCTGTAAATGGGGGCCAGAGCAATAGTACAGTGGGTAGGACATTTGCCTTGCATGCGGTCAACCTGGATCTATCCCGGCATCCCATATGATCTGCCAAGCATGGCCAGACATAATTTCTGAGTGCATAGCAAGGAGTAACCCCTGAGCATTGATGAGAGTGACCCAAAAAGCAAAAAAAAAATATCATAAATAATTTACATAAATTTAAAGTTACTAAATTAATGAACTGTAGTCTATATTTACAGTATCTGCTTTTGGCTCTGGACTTTATAAATGAATTTTATTTCCTTTGGATGAGAAACTAAAAACAATCCTTATGATTAAAATGAAAATTCAATGTCTGTAACAGAGTGGAATTTCAAGTGATATATTGAAGAAATTTCTTATTATTTGTCCTACCATTCAAAACTACTATAAGACATCTTTGTTAAAGAATATATGTTTTAAATTTATCAAAGTATGTTGTAAATTACCTATATTATTTGAGGTTATAAAAATGGAATTAGTAGAGAAAAACTAAACAATATGCATTTTAGCATAACTTTTACTAGCATCCGCTAGTTATAAAATGAAATCAAAATAAAACCAAAAAAAAAAAAAAAAGAATGGAGTCTTTGTGATTTCAGGTTTAAAGGAAACAGAACAATTCGAAATTTAATGTTAGAACAAGACTACTGGTAACTTAAAACAAGCAAATGTGTTCCTTTATGCATCATTTACACAATTGTTAATTAATATTACACAGTGATTCACTTGTATCACTTGTCTTCCTGTGGTTCATAGGTTTGCTCGAGTGGGCACCAATAATATCTCCATAAGTCCTGTTGCATGCTAGGGAAGTTCAAGGCATCTGTTTGCTCCAGGAACATGAAGGGTCTCAAATCATTTCTTTAGTTCATTGGCATGAGGTCTATAATTGCTACTTTATTTTGTATTCTTTTTTTTTAAATTTATTTATTTTTGACAATTACAAAAATGTTCATGTTTGGGTTTAAAGCCATACACTATTCCAGCACCCATCCCTCCACCAGTGCCCACCTCCCACCACCAATGTCCCCGATACCCTCCCCACACCCCTAGCATGCCTCCATGGCAGGTTCTCCATCTCTTTTCTATCTCTCTCTCTCTCTCACTCTCTCTCTCTTCCCTCTCTTACATGTTGTGGATTGTAATAGACTTTCGACAATCATTATTCACAAAGTTCCACTGTTCCTTTCTCTGTCTTACCTAACCTCTGCTCCCACACATTTGTGGTAGTTTCGACCTTTGGCAAGACCTCCTCATCCACATTTCACCTGACCTTGGATATTGGTATCATAATATATATACATATACATATATATATATATGTATATGTATATGTATATATAGGGATGGGTATGGCCAAGTTTATGACCATAAAGTCAAATTCCCTTGTAGTTAAATCAAACTTTCTTCTAAGTCAGACTAAGCTTCCATTTTATTCAATATAAAAATAGCCAGTCATTAAAACTTTTATTTCAAAAGGCATGTCTTGAAAATATTTAAAATCAAGCTATTCTCTCTTTCTTTCTTTCTTTCTTTCTTTCTTTCTTTCTTTCTTTCTTTCTTTTCTTTCTTTCTTTCTTTCTTTCTTTCTTTCTTTCTTTCTTTCTTTCCTTCCTTCCTTCCTTCCTTCCTTCCTTCTTTCCTTCCTTCCTTCCTTCTTCCTTTCCTTCCTTCCTTCCTTCCTTCCTTCCTTCCTTCCTTCCTTCCTTCCTTCCTTCCTTCCTTCCTTCCTTCCTCCCTCCCTCCATCCCTTCCTTCCTTCCTTCCTTCCTTCCTTCCTTCCTTCCTTCCTTCCTTTCCTTTCTTTCTTTTCTTTCTTTCTTTCTTTCTTTCTTTCTTTCTTTCTTTCTTTCTTTCTTTCTTTCTTTCTTTCTTTCTTTCTTTTTCTCTTTTTTTTTTTTTTTTGGCTTTTTGGGTCACACCCAGCGATGCTCGGGGGTTACTCCTGGCTCTGCACTAAGGAATTATGCCTGGTGGTGTTCCTGGACCATATGGGATGCCAGGGATCGAACCCGGACCGGCATGGGCCGGCCTCGTGCAAGGCTCCAGCCCCTCAAGCTACTCTTATCTTGCTGATGTGACTTAAAAAATTATACAATTACCCTTTAAATAAAAACTTTGATTCCTGGGGGATGGAGGGACAGCACAGCAGGTAGGGCATTTGCTTGCTCAGGTTTGATCCCCAGCATCCGAAATGGTCCCACAAGCACCACCAGGATTATTTCCTGAGTGCAGAGACACAGTAACCCCTGAGCATTGCCGGGAGTGACCCAAAAAAACAAACAAAAAAAAACCCCAAAACCAAAAACAAAACAACAAAAATAACTTTTGAGTTCTGTGAAACTAAAACCATATATCAAGTTCTACTTTCTCTTTTGATTTACTGTCACCTACTAAACTCCAGGATCTAATCCTTCATTAACTGGCCACCTTGATACTTGTTTCATGCTTATATATCATGTTTATTTTACTCAATAACTGCCAAGAGAATTTATATTTTTATAATCTAAGACTTTAAATTCACCCTGTCTATGCAAAATGAGCTCTAGCCTTTCTATGCCTTCATGTCACAGGCAATGAATGGCTCGACTCATATTTAACCACTTTCCATCTTAAGAGCATGTATATCCACACTCACAAATTCTCAAAAAAATTGAAAATAGAACAAAATCATTTTTCACACACTTCTTTCTGCAATTTTATTTTACTCATTATTTCTCTTTTTTCGGAGTTCAAAGTCATCATATCTCTGTTTTCTACTAGTGTCACTATTTCTACTTTTATTCCTATTTCTTTTCTACTCATCTTAAATTCCTTTGATGTTCTCCATCAATCAGCCTCACATTTCTCTCCCTTGTTGTCTTTATATTCCATTGTTCAAACAGTGTGAGCTATGTGCTTTGCAAATGTTTTTCAGACTGTTAGTAAAAACATAATTGCAAACGCTAATGGCAGTACAGTTTAAGGGTCTTCAACTGAAGAAGGGCTTGATATGGTACTAGACTGTGGCTTGTTTACTCTGCTCTGTCTTTTCTGTCAAGAAACCCAATTTTATCTTATCATTTTCTTAACCTCGACTTCCTACCTTTGATATCTTTCTTCTTCAAAATTAAATTTCATGAAAGGGTAGATTAAAGTGACCATCTCTACTTATCCATTTCCTGTTTACTTCTATTTTCTCTTAAGAAATTTGCCGACTCAAATATTAGAATTAAAAAAGAAATTTCTTCATAAACTGCACTATGGCTTTGCTGATAGGAATTTTTAGTGTATTTCTGATTCCCGGACTAATGTTCACAAGTAAATTTACTTCCTAACTTAGTGAAATCCTCCTTTTTTAGCCTTGATCCCATTTACAAAGAGACCATGTAATTTACTAAACAGTGCCCTAACAGATGTGAAAGGCTGACTCAGATCAAACATGAAGGTATCTTTTAATCTTTATTGGAATTCAATTCATAGTCTGAGTTAGAACTCCACTGTCCCTGCCTCAGGCCCAGTTTTACATGTGTATTCATAGACATTAAGTTGTTTTTTTTTAGTCTTTTCTCTCCAGATGAATTTGAGTCCAAATTCAAGTCTATTCATTATTAAGGAATGGGCCAGGAGTCAATAAGCGGCCTCTTAACAGAAAACTATAAAACTGTTCATTAAGATGAGATAAGAGTAGACTCTGGGGTCATTGAAGTAAATGAAGAGCGCATATATTAAGAGACTCGGTTCTGCAATAAATCCATAATCCTTTCATTTGAGTCTATTGCTACACATCATTCCAATGGGATTTATATATCATTCATTTATCAGTTAATATGCATTTAAGAAAGCAAGAATTGTATACAAGAATGTGAAACCTAACAGAAAAGGAAGCTTTAGGAGGATAACTATTATGATATGCAAAGATGACATAAAATTGTTAGGTGAAATATGATCCTCATAATTATGCAAACTGTTACTTAGTTATTGGTGTTTGTTTCTATCCCATTGATTTTCTTTTCTGAGAATAATGCTCTGCATACATAACGAATATTAAAACATAATGTTTTGAAGATATCACCTCTTATTTTCTGCTGACTACTGACGAAACCGCAACTTCCCCAGGTCTTTTTGTTTAATTACTCTATTAGGTGTTGCTATATTCATGACAATTTTTTTGGAGCATATTAAAATGATTGATGTTCTTTAAGGGATATAGATGGCCCCACATGCACATTGTAAGACAATCAATATCTAATCAGAAGATTGGGCATTAACAATGGATATATTCATATTACTAACATTTTTATACTGTATATACAATATACAACTACATATTATCGTTAATATATATATGTTTTCTATCTATCTATCTATCTATCTATCTATCTCTATCTATCTATCTATCTCTCTCTATCCCTCTATCTCTCTGTCTCTCTATCTCTTCATCTCTAACTCTCTATCTCTCTAACTCTCCTCTCTCTCTATTTCTCTACCTCTCTTTCTCTCTAGCTAGCTAGGATTCTGGAGTACACACTCCATAGTGCTCAGTTCTTATACCTGGCTTTTTACCTGTGGAAAACACATATGTAGCTGTGGTTATTGAATCTGTGTTGACTACATGCAAGGCAAACTCCCTATTATCTGGACTATCACTCTTGCTCCCATCACTTGACCACTTGAATCCCGTTATTCATCGATTTGCTCGAGCGGGCGCCAGTAACATTTCCATTGGACCCTATCACGTGCCAATGTAGCCCAATGGCATATGGTTGATTCAGGAATATGAAGAGCCTCAAACCGTTCCTTCAGGGTCTTTACAAGGAAGTCTGACCATCTTGTAAGTGGGCGGCCACGTGATCTTTTGACATCCCGTGGGATCCAGAAGGTAATTGCTCTAGTCCAGCGGTTGTCTCCAAATTGCATTACATGTCCAGCCCATCTGATTTTCGATGCCTTGGCAAATGAGACAGCATCCCTGATTCTTGAATAGCGACGAAGGTCAGAACTCCGGATTCCTTCTCTCACTTGAGTGAGGCATGATATTCCAAGCATAGCTCTTTCGATGCCTCTCTGGGAGACCGAATAGCATTCTCATCCTGCTTTCGTAGGGCCCAGGTCTCTGAGGCGTATGTTAATGCAGGGAGAACGGTGGAGTCAAAGAGATGTGCCTGGAGCCGGAGGTTCTTTGTCCTTTTAGCTATTTCTTTGATGCCTTTGAAGACATTCCATGCCGCTCTCTTCCTCCTGCGCAGCTCAGGTTTTAGGCCGTTCATCATGTTGATTTCTCCACCTAGGTACACATATCTGCTGCATTCAGAGATGTTTGTTCCATTGAGAGTGAATTGGGCCTCTGGAACTAGTTCATTCTTCATGAACATTGTTTTCTTTAGATTCAGCTGTAGACCTATCTTTCCACATTCTCGGTCAAAGTCCCTTTGACTTTGCTCCCATATTTTGCCCCTTGCTCCCATATTTTGTAATTTATCCATTTATTCCTTTTTTGCAGTAATAGGGATTTGTAGTATAAATATTTATAAAACAACTTTTTTAGGGTTTTAATGTTAATTTTAAGAAGCATAAAAGATTGGAAATTAAATATTTCAGGTAATAAGAGTAGAAAGCCAATGAATACTAAGTAGTAGTTCTATCATCTTAATTCCAGGTCTGATAAGTGGCACACAAGACTGCAGTGTCATTTTAAACAGTTCCCTCTCTAATCTATTCCCATTTCAAATCACACATGCTTTGAAACAAAGAAAATAAAACATAAAATTCAACAACTGACTGGAAAACAAATGGTCTGAAAACAAATGAAATAATTAATCTATCCAGTAAACATATCAAACATTCTTTGTGCTGCTGTTTTAGAAAACTACAGTTGCCTGAGCACAAACTTACTCTCACTGGTTTATTTGAAAGGCTTTTAACATCATAAACAGAGTGGCTCTTAGATTCCAAGGAAAAATTATTTGCTTATTGCTAGCACCAATGCATAAATAAATCACAAAAAATATTTTTTACATTGCTAGCTGTAAATATGTTTGATTTTTTTTTTGCATTTTATTAAATTTGATATGTATCCCTTCAGTTGGAAGAGATTCAACAATTTAATAGACATTTTACACCTAGCTCTGGTGTGAAACTAGTTATGTTCACCCAATCTCATCTCTCTCCCTGCTGATGTAAGCTATTAAGTACCAGCAGGAATTGCTGCACCAACTCCTGGGGTTGAGCGCAAACTTATTCCTGACACTTTCTTAGCCCTAAAATAGGGAATATCTTTACTAAAGGTCATGAATTTTTAAGTTTGTGCACATAGAAAAAAAATACCACTACTGTGGAGATGAAAAATAATCCTGAATTAGTTTTTTTTTAAATAAAATAGCTGTTCTAACTTAAAGTTGGCAAAATGTGTTTGAGAAAATGTGAAATTCTCCCATTGAAAAACAAATTTGAAAGTAGTTAATTTTTTTTCACTATTGATTAAAGTCTATAGGAGCTAACTAATCATATAGGCTTGTATCACTAAGTTGATATAAAATGTTAAGTAACAACTAAACAGTCTTACTGTGACTATGTGTCGGATAGTCTTTATAATTGAACGTTTTTGTGTGTCTGAGTACTTTTTAGTCTATATAAATAAGTAAAATATTATTAATCAATGAATTTTGTCCTAATTGTCCATTAGTACAGTCTCTTTACTCAAAAAATAGAACCTGTATTAAGCAGAACCAGTATGAATTTGTTTAAATTCTTGAACTTACATCATGAGCGGAATTAAATTAATATCAGCACAATTTAAACACATTGGATTATAATTTTTCTCATGTGTACTTAGGTCTTTTCTGCACAGTACAAATTAGTAAGTAAATTATACCTGTTAAAGGAATGAACACATTAAAAAACTCAAAAATTAAATAAAATTAATATGAGGATATGCCATCTATAGGGATTTTTACAATATTCCATCTTCAAATATGGAATATTTTAAGTATTATTTATGACCTTCAAGTAAGGGATTTTTTTCCCTTTTGAAAAATAGTTTATACTACCATGAGATATACAATTACAAATATGTTCATGTTTGGGTTTTGGTCATATAGTGTTCCATCACCCATCCCTCCACCAGTGCCTATTTCCCACCACCAATGTCCCCAATTCCCCCCCCCTCCCCCCGAGCCTGCCTCTATGGAAGGTTCTTTATTTCTTTTCTATTTTTATCTCTCTCTCTTCCTTCTCTTACATATTGTGGATTGCAATACATACATTTAGAGGTTGTCATGTATATCTTTTTGCCTATATTCAATGCCTTGATTATAATTTTCAACGATTATTAGCACACTGTTCCCTTCTCTGTCTTACCTAACCTCTCACTCCCACAGTGAGTGGTAGATGGCATCTTTTTTTTTTGTTTGTTTCCACTATTTTAATGGACTGCGCCGGCCACAAGCCGCAAGCCGCAAGTTCGACCTGGCTTGAACTGGTTTTGCTCTGTTAATCTGGTCGTGAGGCAATTTTCCAGCATCCGGACAGCGAAAATGGTGGCTAGTGTGATGGGCGAGTCTCATCCAGCTCCTTCCAGGAACCCCCCAGAGGTGACGGGCCCACTCCCAAAACCCGTCTGCCCTCCTATAGTCCCATAGTCAGCTGGGCCCGGGGCGAGCCGAGTTCCAGCCTCCCCAGCCTCTTGTGAGCCTCTTCATGCTATGGCTGGCAGCCCAGGGCAGCTCCTGTGCAGGGCCCGAAATAAGCAATTTTTATAATATATGAAAACACAGATTTTGTATGGTCCAGATAATTACAGAGAATATTTTAATGGGACCCTTAAATTTGCCAATCATTATGGTGGCTTCTTGAACTCAAAGACAAACCGACACTCTACTGGCTCCTGTTACAAAAACATAACTCTATTATAATTACTTGACCCATATTGCATATCAAGTGACCATCCCATAAAGAATATAATCATATATATAACAATATCTATTTAGTATAAGTTTCTAGGATTTAACTATACACTTTTAATTATTGGTAAAATATGAGCTAAAATTACCTTGACACATTTCACCCTATCAAATGTTCTCTATCAGTGTTAAAAATAATAACATTACACAACTTTCACTCAATAGTCACTGAAAATGAATATTTAATATCTGGGATGAGGCTCTGTAATAGAGCCTTGAGTAAGGAGAACAAAGTTTGATGCCTGAACTGGAGAAAGAAATAAAACATTATCATTTTAATAGTTTGATTTACTTTTAAAAGTTGTTTCATGAAGCAAAAAAGTGACATACATATACGATTTTTTTGTGGCAAAGAATTTGACGATTTTTTTAATGTACTCAAAACTAATAAAAAATCACCTTTAATATTGTCTTTCTGGCCAGGTTAAACTTTTTAAAAAATGACAACCCAGTTCCATTAATAGTGTATTACTTTATACTAGTGGTTTCCAAACTTATTTTTTAATATTTAGGGAAGTAAAAAACACAGTGCTCCCAGGGAATCTGGAGTCATTTATATACACACAGAAAGGGATCTTTATTAACCCCCCCCCACAACTAATTGTCTTCCCTCGATTGTTCCAGACCCCTCAGAGGCTGTATCATCACTCTGGGAAACACTGAAGTAATATTTCCATTCAAATGTAGAAAGTTACACAAGTACCTTCAACTACCCTTTAAAGTCCTATTGTAATTTGTGATGACGAAAGGGGTTGGGGCCTTAATCTAAAAGTTTTTTTGTTACCGTCTCACCTTTTAGATTCTAGGCACTCAGATTTTAGGAAATATGGATTTGTTTGGAATAGTGTTTTATGTTTAAAGCACAACCAACATTTGGTAGAGCTGCACTTGGTAACATCATATATTTCTTATTAAGGAAATATTTTTTTAGTTTATGTGTGTATTCGTTTACTCCTTAATTTTTATTTGCTATGCCAAAAAAAAAAAAAACGTTGCTGTCAGTAAGTTTCTAAAATAAAATGTGGTTGGAAAATGAAAATGAGAAAAAACAGTACACTGATCTCCCTTTCAAACATACATATGGAGTCACTGCTTTCTCTCTCAGTCTGGTGCTTCTGTGTGTGTGTGTGTGTGTGTGTGTGTGTGTGTGTTTGTTTGTGTGGGAAACACGAGAGAGAGAGGTTGAGGAGGGGAATGTCAGTGTGAAATCAGGACGTAAATGTTGCTAAATATTTATATTGACCCTTCTAAATTTTAATAAAGGAAATAAATATATTATACATGTATATATTTCATTCTGACTCATGAATTTTTTTTCATCAGTTAAGTACATAATAATTACTACTTACAACTTGATTAGTCTACTTTAAGTGCATTCCCAACAAAAATGAGCTATAAAGGTAGATGTAAATATTTTTCATTTCAAAATGTTTATCAGTTTAGTTTAACCAGATAAGCTCACCAGTTTGATCTTGACATGTGCTGAGAATATGAACTCACCATATTTTTTTAAATTAATGAAGTTATAAAAAATATCTTTCTTGGACAGGAACTCTGACTGTATAACCAGATTACTGTGTCTTTTCAGAATTTATTCAGTAATAATATTTTTTTCCTAACAATCTTTTACTAGACCATCAATAATGATTTTGTAAAAGACTATCACAATCTAATTTTTGTTGAGATTATGATTTTCTAATTATGTTAATAAAATTGAAACCATAATATTAACTCTAATTTAACTAATAAATACTTTTTAAAAATTATACCACCATGAGATATTGTTACAAAAGTGTTCATATTTGTGTTTCAGTCATACAGTATTCCAGTACCCATCCCTCCACCAGTGCCCATTTCCCTTCACCAATGTCCCATGATTTTGCCCCTCACCCAGCCTGCGTCTACGGCAGGCAATTTTCATTTCTCTCTTTCTTTATCTATCTATCTATCTATCTATCTATCTATCTATCTATCTATCTATCTATCTATCTATCTATCTATCTATCTATCTATCTATCTATCTATCTATCTATCTATCTATCTATCTATCTATCTATCTATCTATCTATCTATCTATCTATCTATCTATCTATCTATCTATCTATCTATCTATCTATCTATCTACCTATCTACCTACCTATCTATCTCTGTCTCTTTCTCTCTCTCTCTCTCTCTTTCTTCCTTCTTTTTATACACTGTGACTTGCAATACATTCAGTTAGAGGTTATCATATATATCCTTTTGCCTACTTTCAATGCTCAGTTCTGCGCTGGTCTTTTCATTTACAATAATTATTAGTACACTGTCCCTTTCTCTGTATTACCTAAGCTCTGACTCCCACACATTTTGCAGAATGTTCTACCCAGTGACAAGACCTCCTGATCCATGTTTTGTCTGGCCTTGGATATTGGTATCATGCTACATTTTTAGATTCCACAATTATTAGTCATTCTATATCTGTCCTTTTCCCTTTAGCTAATTTAACTCAGCATGATCCTCTTCATGTCCAACCATTTATAGGCAAATTTCACAACTTTGTTTTTCCCTAACACCTGCATAGTATTCCCTTGTGTAGATGTACAAAAGTTTCTTTTTTTTTTTTTTTTTTTTTGGGTCACACCGGCGATGCTCAGGGGTTACTCCTGGCTCTGCACTCAGGAATTACCTCCTGGCGGTGCTCGGGGGACCATATGGGATGCCGGGGATTGAACCCAGGCCGGCACAGGCCGACTGCGTGCAAGGCAAGCGCCCTACCCGCTGGGCTATCGCTCCAGCCCCATAGATGTACAAAAGTTTCTTTATCAGTCATCAGTTCTTGGGTACTCTGGTTGTTTCCAGATTCTGGCTATTGTGAATACAGGTGCTATGAACATAAAGGTGCAAATGTTTTTTCCACTGTGTGTTTTTAGCCTCCCAGGGCATATTCCCAGGAGTGGTATGACTGGGTCAAATGGGAGCTCAATGTCTAGTCTTTGGAGGAATATCCATATTGTTTTCCAATATGGCTGTACCAGTTGACATTCCCACCAACAATGAATGAGAGTCCCTTCTCCCTGCATCTATGCCAGCATTTGAGGTTCTTACTCTTTTGGATATGTGCCAGTCTGTGTGGTGTGAGAATATATCTCATTGTTGTTTTTTTTTTTTAAAATTTTTTTATTATACCACAGTGAAACATACAATTACAAAGGTGTTCATAATTGGTTCTTGGTAATACAGTATACCAGCACCCATCCCTCCACCAGTGCCCCATTTCCACCACCAATGTAACCCACCCCCTCCCGCCCACCCCATGCTGCCTTAATAGCACGTACCCCAGTTTCTTCTCTTTCTCTCTCTGTCTCTCTCTTTCTGTCTCTGCATCTCTCTCCCTCTTATTTTACAAATTGTGGCTAGCCCTGTAGGTATTTAGAGTTTATCACTTAAGTCTCTTTTTGTATATTCAATGGTGAGTTTTAATATGCCATTACCATTTCCCACATTTAGTAAAACACTGGTATCTATTTATGTCGTATTAATGAATGCAGTCATTCTATATCCGTCCTTTTCCTTCTGACTAATTTCACTCAGCATGATAGTCTCCATGTCCATCCATGTGCAGGTAAATTTCATAATTTCATCTTTTCTGACAGCCGCATAGTACTCCATAGTGTAGATGAACCACAGTTTCTTTAGCCAGTCCTCTGTTCTCGGGCATTTAGGTTGTTTCCAGAGTCTAGCTATAGTGAATAGCGCAGAGATGAATAAAGAAGTACAGATAGTGTTTCTGCTTTGTGTTTGTCGGTCTCTAGGGTATATTCCCAGGAGTGCTATTGCTGGATCAAATGGGAGCTCAATATCTAGTTATCGGAGGAATGCCCATATTGTTTTCCAAAAGGGCTGGACCAGTCGGCACTCCCACCAACAGTGGATCAGAGTCCTTTTTTCTCCACATCCATACCAGCACCGGTTGTTCTTGCTGTTTTGGATGTGTGCCAGTCTCTGTGGTGTGAGATGGTACCTCATTGTTGTTTTGATTTGCATTTACCTGATGATTAAAGATGAAGAGCACTTTTTCATATGCCTTTTGGCCATTCGAATTTCTTCTTTTTGGAAGCTTCTGTTCATTTCTTCTCCTCATTTTTTGATGGGGTTGGCTGTTTTTTTCTTGTGAAGGGCTACCAGTGCCTGATATATCCTGGATATTAACCCCTTGTCAGATGGGTATTGAGTGAATATCCTTTCCTACTCTGTGGATTGTCTTTGTATCTTGGTCACCGTTTCTTTGAGGTGGAGAAGCTTTTAGTTTTATATAATCCCATTTGTTTATCTTTGCTTCCATTTGCTTGGTCAGTGGTGTGTCGTCTTTAAAGATACTTTTCGTTTCGATGTCGTAGAGCGTTTCTCCTATGTTTTCTTCTATGTACCTTATAGATTCATGTCTGATGTTGAGATCTAGAATCCATCTTGATCTGACTTTTGTTCATGGCGTTAGAAGGAGGTCTAAGTTCATTTTTTTACATGTAGCTGCCCAGTTTTCCCAGCACCATTTGTTGAAGAGGCTTTCTTTACTCCACTTAATATTTTTTTGCTCCTTTATCGAAGATTAAGTGGTTGTATATTTGAGAATGTGTTTCAGGATACTCAGTTCTATTCCATAGGTCTACAGGTCTGTCTCTATACAAATACCACACTGTCTTAATTACAACTGCTCTGTAGTAGAGCTTGGGGTTGGGGAAAGTGATACCTCCCATCTTCTTTTTCCCAAGGATTGCTTTAGCTATTCGTGGGGTTTTATTACTCCATACAAATGTCAGGAGTGTTTGTTCAATTTCTTTGAAGAACATCATGGGTATCTTTATAGGGACCGCATTGAATCTGTATAAAGCTCTAGGGAGTATTACCATTTTGATAATATTAATCCTTCAGATCCATGAGCAGGGAATATATCTCCATTTCCTCAGGTCTTCTTTTATTTCCTGAAGTAACGTTTTGTAGTTTTCTTTGTAGAGATCATTTACATTCTTTGTCAAACTGATTCCTAGGTATTTGATTTTCTGCGGTGCAATTGTGAATGGGATAGTTTCTTTAATGTCCCTTTCTTCTCTTTCGCTGTTTGCATATAGGAAGGCCATTGACTTTTTGGGTATTGATTTTGTACCCTGCTACTCTGCTATAGGAATGTATTATTTCTAGGAGCCTCTTGGTAGAGAGTTTCGGGTTTTCCAGGTATAATATCATGTCATCTGCAAATAGTGATAACTTGGCTTCTTCATCTCTCTGATGATTAGTGATGATGAACATTTTTTTCCTCTGCGTTTTGGTCATTTGAATTTCTTCCTTGTTGAAGTATCTGTTAATTTCTTCTCCACATTTTTTGATAGCTGGTTGTTTTCTTTGTTGTAAAATACTACCAGTATCTGATATATCATGGATATCAACCCCTTATCAGATGCGTGCTGGGTGAATAGTCTTTCCCACTCTGTGGACTGTAGTTGTATCTTGTTCACTGTTTCTATTAACCTGCAGAAGCTTTTTAGTTTCATGTAGTCCTATAAGTTTATCTTTGCTTCTAGTTCCTTTGTTAATGGTTCATCTTTTTTTTTTTTTGGGTCACACCTGGCAATGCTCAGGGGTTTCTCCTGGCTCTGCACTCAGGAATCACTCCTGGTGGTGCTCAGGGGACCACATGGGATGCCGGGGATGGAACCCAGGCTGGCACAGGCCGGCCACAGGCAAGGCAAACGCCCTACCCGCTGGGCTATTGCTCCAGCCCCTTCTTTGCTTTTTTTTTTTTTGGGGAGGTGTGGGGGGAGATGGTTCATCTTTGATGATGACTTTAGCTTCAATGTCATGGAAGGTTTTTCCTATATTTTCTTCAACATACTCTATGGATTCAGGTCTGATGTGAGATCTTTAATTCATTTTGATCTGATTTTGTGCATGGTGATAGACAGAGGTCCAAATTCATTTTTTTTACATGTGTCTTTCCAGTTTTCCCAGCACCAATTGATGAAAAAGCTTTCCTTGCTCAATTTCGTATTTTTGCTGCTTTATCGAAGATTAAATGATCATGTATTTGAGGATGGGTGTCGGGATACTCAACTCTATTCCATAGGTCCACAGGTCTGTTTTTATTCTAATACCTTTAACAAATACTTTTAAAAGATGTTCTACAAAACTAATCTGTGTGTCTATTAACTTTAATGGTAAGGTGGATGTCTTTGATTATATATTTTCTTTCAAGGTAATCAAAATTTTAAAACTTAAATTTATATAAAACATTATTATAGTAACTGCATATAATACATTATATGAATTTTACATAATTATATAAATTATAAGTTAGTTATATATTGACACCAATGTTAGTTCATAAAATATATTAGTAACATCAGAAATGAAAGATGATAGATATAACTATTGATAACACATTATTCAGAAGAATTTTAACGACTAGTATAAAATGATAATAAAACAATTTCATTACCTTTCATTAAGAAACAGATACGTTTCTAGAACTATATAACCTACACATATTGAAGTATTAAGAAATAAAATTTTTATATACATACAACAGGCAAATACATATTCCTAGTAACAGAAATAGTCTAATGAATGGCTTTGAGCAGGTACAAACAAGTTCACTGGTAAATGCTAAGAGACTTAAATAATTTATATCAATTCTTCTCAAACTTTTCCAGTTAAGTTTTCAAACTCATTGTCAAGACAAGAATTATTCTGACACCAAAGTCATATGAGAATATTTTAAGAAAATAATATCAGAGGTAAACATTAATTGTAACAGCAGAGGAAATTCAACAACATATTAAAATTATCATGCACAATGATAAATTTGAATTAAGAACTGAATTTAAGGATACTTCATTGTGTGTGTGTGCTTTAGACAGCATTAACAAACTTATAGACATAATTGCAATAGTTGCAGGAATACAGTTCATAAATTAATACTTTTACTAAAAAGAAACCCTTGACTATTAAGCATAGAAGAAATGGATTTTAACATAATTAGTTCACATATAAGACAAGTATATAACTAACATCATACTCAGTAGTGGAAAGTTGGGACCAACCAGAGTGATAGCACAGTGGTAGGACATTTTGCCTTGCCCATAAGCAAACTGGGCTATATCCCTGACATCCCATATTTCCCCTCAAGTACCACCAGAAGTAACTCCTGAGTGCAGATCCAAGGGTAATATCTGAGCATCGCTGATTTTAACCCAAAAAGATAAAAGAACGTGTAAAAAATTGTGAAATGCTAAGTAATTATCACTATGTCTACTCTACATAGTAGAATTCCCAGCCTGTTTAATTAGTAAATAAAAAGAAATCGAAAGCAATTTAATCAGAACAAAGAGGAAAATAAGGAAAAGTAAGAGTGGGAAAGCAGTATAAGGATTAGGTAAAGGTAGAATAATAGGTAGGAAAAGGTGGAGGAGAAATGGTAGGAAGAAGGAAGAGGAGAGAAAGCAGAAAGAACAATTGTTTTCTAGTTTGTGGAAAAAAGAGTCCATATAAACTATAGATGGTAGTATAAGTAAATACATAGAGAAGTATGGAAATTCTTTAAACTACTAAAATATAAAATCTTTACATGTCCGAGTATTTCCACATCTGCTATATATCTAGAAGATTCCAATATAATATCTTAAAGAAATATTCATACTTCTGTGCTCCTTGTAGTATTTCACACTCTAATCAAGATTTAGAAACAATGCAAATGTAAATAGTCTGGCATTTTGAACAAGATAGGCCAAGCCAAAGTACTTTATTCTAAGTGATACTAGCTAACAAAATAAGAAAATGCATAGTCTGATTGATTTCTTAAATGTGTAAGAAGAGAATTCTGGCCAGAAAGATAACTGGGAGATGTTAACTCATGTTTGGTCTGCATTTCCAACACATTGGCATAATTATGAATCATATGCAATCCATGAAAATAAAACTAAAAGAATGCTTAATGTCATGAAAACTAAGTGTCTTCACAGGAAAAGTTGACTAGAAACAACAGAAGTACAAGATAAAGCTGTTCTCTGTTTTCTTGGTATCCCATGTATAATTGGATACCAATTATAAAGAAACTGAGTTGAACACTGATAAGCTCACATTCATAATGAAGACCCAAGTCACTAGAAAAAGTGACAATGAGGAAATTATACACCAGTACTCTCCATACACCTTGAGATATTTGGGAACAGAAATCCAATCCTGAGTACTCTAGGGACAAGTAGATATTATCAAGATCAGGTATTAGAAAACAAACCAAGGCCCTAAGATAAATGAGAAATCCTCTATATTCCAGTAATTGGACCCGTCTGATAGAACCAAATAGTTCTGATGACCAGGGCAAGTGTTTTTTAGAGCAGTGACTGATCATTTAGCTTACAATAGCTGGGTGGAGACAACTAGAACTCTAGCCTTTGGCAAATCAATTTAGTGGATTATGTCAGAAATAAATGAAGTCTGTCCTCAGCTTCCTCACAAGAGAAATCATCCAGCAAGTTACTTTTACAAAGATCCTGTTCTATTCTCACAAGAGAATGTCACTGAGAATAGATTCATCTATTGTCTCTGCTGCTTCTATTTTTAGCCTAAAGTATCCAATCTTTGGCCTCAGAAGTTTGTTCTCCTAGGGAATGCTCTCTGTACAGGGAAGTTAGTGGGAAGAGACCTCTGCCACAACTCTCCCTTCCAAATAGTAGATTCCACCAGGGAAATCACCCACAACAAGAGAACTTTATAAAGGGGATGATGTTTACAAGGGAGACAATGTTTTATAGACAGTGCCCATGAATTTGATATGTACCTTCCTTATGTGTCCATAGGTCAGTGGCTTGATGACAATCTGAACCCACAATTTCTAGCTCACTCTTTTCCTGTCTACCAAGCTGTCAAATATTACAACTACAGAAGCTACAGATTCAGGCTGGCAACAACAGAGAAGTGGTAATCTGTGGTTTCTGGGAACACTCTAAATGTGAAAGTGACTAGAGGAGAGATTACTTGTACATCTCTCCCTCGCCCCAGATACTAGCAGCTCTGACACTGACTCCATTGGCAATATTTTCTGGTACTAACCTGTCTGCTTTCCACTAGACAAGCCTCTACCAGCCTCTACCAGGTACCGACACTTGTGTTCCAGTCACCCAACAGGTACAGAAGTGTCAGCATATGTATACCAGAGAGCCCAGAATACTGATTAAACAATCTAGGAAATACACTGAAACCTGTAACCTTAAAATAAGGCCAATACATTAAGTTAAGAAAAGATAGATTCTTAGCACAATTCATAAAATTAAATATGTGGTAGTAAATAAATTGAAGATACGAGAATATAATCACGAATTATGGGAATAAAAATGGAAAAAATTCAAATTTTAGGGGAAAAATAACTAAGTCACTCACCAAAAAAGCTCAAAGCAACAGCTTTGACAATAAATAATTTAAAAATATTATAGCAATGAGATTATTATAGGGATAACTATTAAATAGTTTGATATATTTGCAGTTGAATTAAAATATATGACTCTCTATGCTCTGAATAGCTAAAGCAATCCTAGGGGAAAGAAAATGGGAGATATCACTCAACCCAACCTCAAACTGCACTACAGAGCTATTGTAATTAAAAAGTGTGCTACTGGAATAAGAACAGACTCTCAGATCAGTTAAACAGAATCAAAACTTCAGAAATAGATTCATTAACATTTCTGAAATGTTGATATTTGATAATGAAGCAAAAAGTATGAAGTGGAGGAAAGAAAGCATCTTCAATAAATGGTGCTGGTTTCGAAAATTGGTCAGTTCCATGCAAAAATATGAAATCTGACCCATTTCTAATACCACACACAAAACTCAAATAAAAATGGATTGAAGACCTTGATATAAGACCAGAATGCATAAGTTATATTCAAGAAAATATAGGTAGAATTATTTACAACACTGAAGCTATAGATGTGATTAAGGAAACAATGACGTTGGCCAAAGAAGCAAGATATAAAGAAACATAATGATTGAAAAAGAAAGCAGGAAAAAAAGACCAAGTTAGGGGCGGAGCGATAGCCCAGTGGGTAGGTGTGTTTGCCTTCACGCGCTGGCCCATGCTGGCCGGGTTCGATCCCCGGCATCCCATGTGTTCCCCAAGCACCACCAGGAGTGATTCCTGAGTGCAGAGCCAGAAGAAACCCCTGAGCATTGCCGGGTGTGACCCAAAAAGCAAAAGAGAGAGAGAGAGAGAGAGAGAGAGAGAGAGAGAGAGAGAGAGAGAGACCAAGAGAGTGGGTCTTTTGTAGGAAACATACTTGGTTTGGGGGGGGGGAAATGGTGTGGTCATTGCTACTTAACTATGGTGTGGGAAATATTTAACCTGGGGGGAGGCGGGATGCTGAACTGAAGATGAAAACATGGTATTCAATTAAACCTTATCTGTGGCAGAACTGCAATTCACAGTGCAAAATATACAAAAGAAAAAAGTGCCTCTTTTTTTTCTGACTGGTGAGTAGGAGGTAAATAACAGAAGGGGGATTGGTGGAAAGAAGTTGAAGCTAGTGAAGGAATTGGTAAGGAAATATCTACCTGAACTTGGTTATAAATATCTTTGTAATTTCACTATGACTAAGTAATTTTTAAGTATATGGAGTTCTCAATAGTAAACAAGCAATACCATAGTACATAAGTGGTGAGTAAGAACAGATGGCTGCGGCGGGAGGAGGCTGATGGTGTGAGGGAAACTGGGGACATTGGTGCTGGGAAATATGCAATGGTGGAGGGTGTTGGAACACTGTATGATGGAAACCCAATCACGAACAGCTTTGTAATGGACTATCTCAAGGTGATTCAATAAAAAAGAACAGAAAAGGAAAGGGAAGGGAAGGGAAGGGGAAGAAAAAAAAGAAAAGAATAGAAAAGAAAAGGAAAGAAAAGAAAAGAACAAAATAAAACCATGGAAGTCATGAAACCACAATAGTGCATCTGAGTCAGAGGGGTATCACAAAGCAGAGAGTAAAACAGCTAGACACTATTCTGAGAGGTACGTAAACTGAGAACTTTACTACATAGAAAATAAGCTTTAACATCCAAATACATAAACTAAAGAGTTTTAAGCAAACTAAGACAAAACAGACATATCCCAAGGCATCTAATTCAGATGACAAAAACTACCGAATACTACAAGTAACTAGGAAAAACAAATTCACATGAAAGAGAAGTCTTCTAAGATTTTCTGCAGATATATCCAGAACAGGAGTGCATTCCTAAAATAATCAAACTTCTGAAGCAAAGAGTTTTCAATGGAAATCACTTTCATAGTAAAATGCTTCATATTATTTTCCAGAATCAAAGGAATGATAATAAAAAGCATTATACACAAAATTAAAGTCATTCATCTCCACCAAGCTGGCTTGCAAAAAATTTCTAAAAGTATTTCAGCAAAGAAAAAGCCCTTTCTCCTAGAATCATTCACACACTAAGATATAAAACTTGGAGGATGAAAGAAAAGATATGGTTCACTATAGTGTATTCAAGATTAATTATTCCCCATAAACCAAACATATATGACTGTATATATAAACCTCAGGATAACTTTAAAACACAACCTATATAGAATACACAAGTAATTGGAAAATAAAATATAATAGGAAAGTGTTGAAACACAGTAAAGAAGATAAAAGCAAAAAAATAATGTTCTAAATAATAATAATTGACATATGTGCCTATATCTTAATTATGTCCATAAATATTAATGATATGGATTTGTCAATTAGAAGTCATGAAACAGATACAAAAATTAAGCTTCATGTTTAGGAGCCAATAGGAAATTTAACACCAAAGAAATACATAGATTCAGAGAGAAAATCTGGAGACAATCTTTTAAGCAAATGATAACTGTAAATAGGAGGTCAGTGGGTTCAAGGCAGCACAGCCCCATATTACACCACCAATCCAGTTTGACTCACAGAAACTTTGGATTCCTTGCTTGGGTATTCCCCAAACCCAAAAACTAGAAAGAAAAACATAGGCAGTCACATTTACATTTGATCATATAGATTTCCAGAAAAATCAGGTACTGAAAGTTAAAGAGCCTTATATACAAAATAGGGCCTCATTATAACAAGTTATTAACAACACACACACACACATACAAACATATGGACCACTGTTGCAGGACTCCTCCAAGGGCTGCTGCATCTTCTCTGAGTTGCCCCCTGCAAATCACTTCTAGATAAGGGGGTAGTCTAAATGTGGCAGTTTATCTGACCATGTATGCTGTTCTAGCTGGTATAAATATTCTCCCATGCTCCCACAATCATCATGGGACTAGCTAGATCTTACCAGCATATTTGCCTGGCCACGTAGGACCACTAAGTAATTAGACCAGAGAGAAATGCTGTTTGCTTCCAAGCAAACAAGCATGGCTCCCTGATATACTCAAAGGCAACTAAAATACAAAACTACAATGATGTAGAAGAGACTTGTGAAGGCTTGGAGAAATATTTAACTGGCATTAGTATTAGTCTTTGGTACAGAGACATGCCATCTCAGAAACCACCTTCTCTACCCTATAAAGGCATTTCCAGGCAGATCTTGGCTCAAAACATTAGCATACAAAAAGGCCTAGGTGAGGTGCAGGGAGGGATTACCTAAGGGCATTTGACCCTCCCTGCTTTCCATAACAGTGGGAGGAAGGTCTGAGTTCCAGGGATATAAACTAGCCTGTTTTCACTCTCCCGCGCTTCCTTGGGGGCTGTGGCTCGCTGTGAGCGGTTCGCCCTGCTTGGAAGTTTTTCTTCTCCTTTCCCAAAGCCTTTACACGTGGTGGTCGCCATCTTGGCCTACACGTGGCTGGGGTTCTAGCCTGGAATCCTAAGCATCGGGTTTTTCCTTTTGCTAATTTGTATGCCTGAACCTGTGATAAGTAAAGCCTTTTAAAATTGCATCGATTCCTGAGTTCTCATCCATTCCTCGCCCACTTCGGAGGTAGAAGGGAACTTCGCTTCCTGGCACTGTCAGGGACCCGGCGGAGCTCCCGACATCCACCATATACAAAAACAAAAATAAGGTATTAATAAAATTTAAAAAGTCATATTGGTAGGGTGTTATAACACTTCACTTAAAAACATGAAAACAAGGAGACAGGACATAAAGTAACAATAGTTTTAGACTATGAATTAATTTGGCTATTCAACAGACCTATATGGAACACTTCATTCAAAAATCATTTGAATTTAACTTTTTTATAAATTCCAAGAATATTTGCACATTCTGATAAAGAAAACAATTGTCAATAAATTTATGAAGCTTGAAATCATAGCAAGTTTTTTCTTCCAATCACAGTATTAGAAATGTAGAAAGGAGAAAACCGGTAAACTAGAAAAACTCTTAACAAGTAGAAACCAGAGAATATGCTTCTTAAAAGCTATTAGGTCAATGATGAATTTATAGTATAACTTAGAGAATATCTGGAAATAAATACAATTTAAAATGGTAGTTGTCAAAGCATACCAAATGCACAAAACTGGTAATCCAGGAAAGTTAATATCAATTCAGTCCTTGCTCAGTAATAAAAGAATAAAATAAAATTTTTAAAAAGACACTAAAGGAAGCCAAAATCTAGTACAAGAAATAATGGCTTAGATACTAACTACAGTGGTAAAGGTGCTTTCCTTGCACATGATTGACTCAAAATAAGTAAGTCCTGGATATTTATTGGTCCCTGAGCTTGCTAGGAGTGATTCCTTAGAAGATATCCTGGAGTTAGTCTGAGTGCTAAGTTAGCCTGATGATACCACCCCCAAAAATAGCAAAATAAATCAAATGAAAAATGACATGAAAGAACCAAAATATAAGTAAATAAAATAAAATAAAATTGATAAGCCCAGGAGTTTATTTTACCAAAAAGATAAATAAAATTAGCAAACTTTCACCTATGTTCATGGAATAAGAGAGATTATCCTATACAAAATCATAGATTAAATTAGTTTTTGTATTTCATTTTATGTCTTACAAGACTAGTGAAAATTATAAATTAATTTAATAGTATAGACAATTGTATACATTAAGAAAAGAGTTTATAAAAATTGCAACATGAAGAAATTGAAAACCCAAATCACAAGCTATAAATTGTAATAATTTATTACAATTGTAATAAATATTACAATTATTGTTATTTCTTGTAAAAAAAATTACAAGAAACTACAAGAAACAAAATCGAGAACTATTTGCTACTGCATTTCACCAATCCTTCAGATAAAAGTTTTTTCTGAAACTCACAAAAATATGAAGAATAGATTATATTTTTAATTATTGTGGAATGCAGGTGGGGGTTTGGAAGCATCCCTCCAACACCTAAGGGTCGTTTTTGCTTAGGGCTCAGGTATGACATATAGTGGTGCCTGGGGGAACCATATGGGGTACAGAGCTCAAAATGAATTCAGCCAGGGTCAGCCCCATGTAATGAAAACTAATTAATCCATGTACTATCTCTCCTGATTTATATGATCTGAAAAGTAACCAGAGCATAAGCTCTGCCCCATGGGCTCTGAATGGTTGATGGTCTGACATTGAAAAGGTCTGGGCCGCCTGTGATGCCTGGCAAGCTACCTGTGGTGTATTCGATATGCCAAAAGCAATAACAATAATAGACCTCATTCCCAATGAATGGAGACATTACTGGCACCTGCTAGAGCAAATAAATGAACAATGGAAAGACAAGTGATAAGTGGCTATGTCTCCTCAAAATAAATTTTAGATGCCAACATTAGCCTAATACCAAAAACAAACATGGAAACAAAAAAAAAGAAATTTATTCTTACTACTAAAAATCAATGTGGAGTCAGGAAAAAGCTATTGCTCTGTAATAATATGCATATGTGGATAATGTAGTAGTGACAATGATTTTTTTTTCTAATGCTCTTCTAAGAAATTTCTGTAGACGCTTTGGTCTGCAGACTGGTTATTGGCAATCACTAGAGAACAGACCAGCTTTTACTGCTTTACTAGTTTTCTCCTTTCTAGTTTTCTAATTCTGTGATTTGTTCTAGTGTTGACCAAAACACTAGAAAAACAATTGCAGCAATATATTTAACATTTAATATATACAAAAAAATCAATTCATGTGAAACACATAACAAAAATATCAAATTACATATTTATAGACATTTAAAGTAACTTAATAAGGTTCAGTGTACACTGTGATAAAATCAATAAAAATGTATATAGTTCATATCCCCACATAATAAAAGTTACAAAATATAAACTTAAGCTAGTTTTTAGTGAAATTACTTAAAATTATCCGAAAATAATGGTGTGTACTCTAACCACTTCTATTTAATTTATCACTAGATAATTTAGTTTGATGCAGCAGAGAACCTTTTTTTATATTTTTATATGAAATAAAGAAACTATTTCTTATAAAGAAATAAGAGAACTACAGGTTCAAAACTAGTCAAAATACTGTTATTTACAAATGATATGCACAGTGTAAACTCTGGAATATTTAAGAAAATGTTCATGGTTAAGAAAAAATCAGGATTGTCAAAATGATAATGTTTCAATAAATATGTGTGCATATATGTATATATAAATTCATAAACATTTTATTAATATTTTAAAATATAACAAAATATAAAATATATGTGACATATAAAAGACCTTGAAAACTAAACCAATCATTATTCTTAAAAAGGTTAAACACTGAGGCAAACTTTCTCCCTAGCTCTTAAGGACACTATGAAGCAATAAGAATAAAAACTACACGACACTGAAACAAAAGATACACAGAAAACAATAATATAGAGTTAGGAACTCAGAAATAAAACCCTGGATTTAATCAAAAGCTCCACGTCATAATTTTAAAGCACTAAGATGTTGAAACTGACATTTCTATTAATGGATGATTAGAAAAGAAGTTATTTCATATATATGTACAATTGAATAGAATTTAGCTACTGAAAATATGAAAGTTGGTCATTTTTCAGCAAGATGGGAAGAGTATAAGGTATTATTTGAAGTAAGTCAGAAAGAGAAAAGGAAAATATTGAATTATTTCACCTATGTCTGAAATATAGGTACATAAAATCGTTGGACAAACCAATATGTAACAGTGAAAAATGACAACAGAACTGTGGCTACATGAGGGAATGAAGTTGTGACAATTGCCTATGGCTGGATGGGCTTAAAGGGTGGTTATAGTATTAACTTGGTTTTTACTTATGTTTGAGCTATGTTTTAAAAAATTACACAAAATAGCATTACAAACTCGTAATTTAATTGAATCTGTGAGCCACATATTATTATTTCTTCTGCACTTTTATAATCAAATCAATTTACTATATACTAATAATTCATAGACATTGGTTTATATGTTTATATAATACATAACAGTATTTAGTGTGTTTCATTTGGAGCCACACCTGACTATACTCAAGGCTTTCTCCTGTCTGTACTCAGGAATTACTCTTAGCTCTTAGGACTATCTAAGGTGCGGGTATAAAAATTGTGGCATGTGCATGTAAGGCAAGGACTATCCATTCCCACAGTTCCATCTCTCTGGCCTCAATAATAACATTTTAAAGGAAAAACAGAACAAATGTTAGGCAAATATTATCATCTTGTTTCCCCTAATTACTAGAAACACTGAAAATAGAAAAAAAGTCAAAGGCATAGTGATGTAGTTACCAGTGAGAGAAGGGTGGGAAAATGAAGACATGAGGATTAAGGGATTTGAGGTTTCAATATGTTCTAGAAATATGATGTAGGCATAATGAGTATCACTTGAATGCTATGTTGTGTACCTGAAATTTATAAACAGAGCAGATATTATGTTTTTATGACACATACTCACACATAAATTCACGCACACAGGTAGTGAGTATGTGAGTGATAAGTGTGTTAACTTGATATGGTACTGTTTTCCAATGCAAATGGAATAAAATCTTGACGTTATACACTTTAAATATATAATACTGTATCAGTTAACAATTTAGCTTATAAAAATTGACACTATCTCATACAACTTAAATATCATTGTTCATAAAATTCTATAGTTATCTTCAACTTTTTTATCATCAGAAAGAAGTGATTTCCATCAACGTCAACTAAAATGAGGCAAGATAAAAGATGGGAAATGGGCACTGGTGGAGGGTGGGCTGCTGGAACACTGTGTGACCGAACCTACAAACATGAACAACGTTGTAATTGTATATCTCACGGTGGTATAATAAAATATTAATAAAACAAAGGTTGGTTGAACAGATAAGAATAAAATATTAGTATCTCTAGAAATCTTAGTCTAGAGGACTTGAAATCTCTAAAACACTAGTCTCCTCAAAATCTTTCCTAAAATATAGGTACACTAATGTACCTGAGGGGACGTTGGAAACAATTCCATTGCTTCTCTAGTTCTAGAAAAACTGGTATATGTGAGCATAGCAAAATGGTCATTTGTAGAGAATCTACTTATTCCTCATTTAACTAAACAACTTAAATTACTTTTAATTTCAAAAATATATTTATTACTAAAATTTTTAATTAGGCATTTTATTGCTTCTTTAACTTTTTATCTCAAATTGTAAAGAATTTAGATTCAATGTTAAAAACAGTTGACTGAGTATGGGATCAATCCCTGACACCTAATATTGTCCTCCAAATACTGTCAGTGGTGATCTTTGAACACAGAAGCAGCAGTAAACCTCTAAACAACCCAGGTGTCCCCTTCCATCCCCCAGAAGATCAGGATACAATTACAAAAGATATAAATTGTCATTTCAAACAGACTTAAGCTAAGGACTTTTACTTAAAATAAAATATGGAACTAAAGTGACTGTTGATAGTTCTAAGCCATAAACCTATATGCTGAACACAGTTGACTTACACATTGTATTGCTACATACCTTCTAGGATAAACATTTTTTAAGTTCAAATTTACTAAGTTGACACAGTTACACATACTGATTTGATTTCATGGGGTCCAAATGTTTTTAGGATCAAATAAAAGTAATACATTAGCCTAGTATGATAGAAAAAAGGCCATTTATCATCTTGCTTTGAGGGAAAGTTCACGGATCAGCTCCTGCATGTTGTTTGTATGTGAGTTACTACACTTTGAATTGCTAAATAATTGAGAACATTAGCTCACAAACCATGAAAAATTCATCCTAACATGATGTATTATTAAACAATTTAATTTAAAGTGATATGGAAAGTACCAATTTTAGTTGTGATGCTTGAAGCTAAATTCAGGCACTAGTTGGTTCTTACTAAAATCATGCAATTCTTTATCACATGGGTTTTTTGTTTGTTTTTTCTACAAAACATTTAGGTCAAATTCTAAACAAAAGTAAATAGATATTATTGGCTAATATCTAACTCTAAAAAATTCATTCACGAAAGGAAAACACACATTTACTTAGTCAACTTTTTGGTCAATTAGCAATATTCTGGTGTGATTTTTAAATACTATATTGAAGTAATCTATCATAGGAGAGCATAAATTGAAACAATGTATAAGTGTTTCCTCTTTCAACATTTTCAATTTGTTTGTTTTCTCTATATCAGGTGGAGCTCTGAACTTACTCTCATTTCTTGTTCAGGAATTACTCCTGTTTGGGCTCAGGTGGCTATTTGGGGGCCAGCTATCCCACCCATGTTGGTTAGCCATGTGCAAGGAAAGCACCTGTCCCACTCGTCTATAGCTTCTGCTCAGCTCATTTTTTTCTATCTCCCTCATTCCGTGGAAATTATCACTTGTGACTTGTCTTCCCGTTCATCATCGGTTTGCTCAAGTAGACACCAGTATCATTTCCATTCATTGGGAATGAGGTTCATTATTGTTACTGTTTTTGGCATATCAAATACACCACAGGTAGCTTGCCAGACTTTGCCGTGGCCCTGGGTTCAGCCCAGAGGGTCCAGTCTTTTTTCTATGTCAGGTCATCAACCATTCAGGGCCCATGGGGCAGAGCTCTGGGCGTGTAGATAAGCCTGTCTCCCTGTCTGCCACCTGCCAACACATCCGGGCACCGCAGCCACACCTGTAACACCTCGAGTGGTAGATTATAACAGACTTCAATATAAGCTCTCATGAACACATAAAGAAATCACTGTGTGATCATTTTTTGGAAGTCTTTCAGAAATTTCTGAATGTTTCACATGCTTCTCACAGAAAATATCTAATCTTTCATTTTGATTTATGACTTTGGATGTTTGTGAAAGTTCCAATTTTTGTCCCAAAATTTTTTCCTCAACAAAAATGGGATCCTTTTTTCCTATGGTTCAAAAAACTCAGAGCTACTAATATAGGGAAAACTTTAAAAATGTACAAATTGAACTGGAGCTCTCAAAGTAGGCTTGTACAAAAAAGCATCCATAAAGGGACCACATGGGAGACGTGTCACTTTTTTTCTTAGGGAAACCAAAGACATACCATTCAGTTTCTAATAATACACGAACAAGAGTAATAGATGCTGGAAAGGGGAAGTGGAATGAGCCCTGAGAGAGAAACCCCTCGTTGACTTATACGTAAAAACTGATTACTCTATGTCAGCTATCTAAGTAATTTCATTTACTACAATAATTTTCATTTCATTTCATTACATACAACAATGGTCTTGTTCAATAGCTTAAAGCATGAGTTGACTTTACTCATCACAATTTATAATTTATATTCCTAAGACAAAAATTATGAAATTAAATGGTAAGAAAAAAGATAGATAAAATGAATTGGCTTATAGAAGATTGATAGATAAATTATGTTTTAAATACTTAATTATTAACCAATTAGTGTAGAGTTTACTTTTCCTAATATTGAACCAAATAGTGAAAGAAATTGATAACTCCGTACTTATCAAATCTAAAATACCACTCTTTTGTTTGCTATGGGATTGGACCATACACCTGGTGCTTCTCAGGGCCTCTTCTTGGCTCTGTGCCACCAGAAGTGCTTAGAGGACTATATGCCACAGGGAATTCAAATTGGGGTAGGCCATGCACAATATAGATAAAACTCTCATTTACCTAAGTATAAAAACATGCTAGGACAATAATACACGCATTTTTAAATATTGAAAAATATTTTGCTTCAATACTTTTGTTTCAATATACACCCATTTTAAATATTGAAGCATGTCCCTTGTATTAATAAGGTTGTGCATATTTTATAATTATAATGTTTATTATTTGATAATTTAATGGTAGTTTACAGTTGTGAGCCTTATTATTTATTTCATCTAAATTCCTTAGGAGAAACATTTAAACAGTCATGGCCTGTTGTATGTTTAACGCACATATATTAGTATATATGTATATGTACTAAAATTTAATAACACGTTGAATATGCCCTCTAAACATTCTCACACATATCCAAACACACAGAGAAATTATACATCATTGCACATGATTTGCTCATCCTCACACCTACACAAATACACACATTCACAGATTAAACATCATTATACATGAGTCCAAACCAGTGGGACTTCATTTACTTTCAGAGTTAAAATAAAATATAGGACTTTCGGAACATTTTGTTATTGCCAGAGAATTTCTAGCAAATACAAAGCAATACTATGTATATATTATTTTAATGTAAATATCTATGGAGAGAGAAAACTTTATCAAACAGTTACCAAATATGCATGTAAAAAGAATTTGACCTTGTCCAGTATCTTTGACTTGAATCGACAAAACAACAGATTTCTCTCAGAAACTGATACACAATGAATAGTTTAAAAAGCAGATTGCGATAAACACATGTTAGGGGGTGTAACACATTTCTGGAAATAAATCATCATATCATTGGATACAACTGATATAAAAGAATTAAAAATAATAACCATTGTTTGATGTACTTTAGGCATATTTTTAATCCCAGTACTGTGCTGCTTTGTGGTAATGTTGTTTTTCATTTTTTTAGATAGTACCATTATCTCCTTTTCACAAATGAGAAAACAAAAGTTCAAAGGTTTTGTTATGTATTCAAAATGATTTGCTCAGTAATAGAGCTAAGTTAGACATTCAAGATGGTTTGTCTCATACCATGTTCTAGACGATTACATCTGTTTCTGCTCAGTAACCTCTGCTTCTCCTATTGAGCTATATATGAAGTGAGAACTTTTTTGTGTAATTGCGTTCTGTTTTGATAGATGAAGGAAGAATTGATTGTGAAATATCTCTCCAAACTTCTGTTAAATTTAATAAATTATCAGTTATCCAGTAAAGGAAAGGCTGGCTATGAGTAAGCATTTATAGCAAAAGAGTTACTTCTATGGGGCTACATCCAAATTGCTGTCTTAAAACTAAAGTCACTGTTAGGAAATGAGAAAGTAAAGGGGAAAAGCAACAACAAACACACTACATATATTTTATTGGCACTATTATTTGACATAATCTTTTCCTGGGATTTGTTCACTATTCATTGTAATGTCCATCACTTCATCCTCCAAATAGCAAAGTCCTATGTAGATATTCCAACATTTTTTTAAATGTCTGTTTACTTTTGGGTATTGAAAAATTTCTGAAGAGAAGAGTGTGTAACAAAGAAATGGCTCCTTGTTTGAGATAGCACTGTAAGTAAGGTAGTAGCTCTTTCATGAGGGCTATTTAGATCTTTTTTTTGTGTGTACGCAGTTATTTTTAATAACAGTTCTATAAATAAGCCATCTCAGATATTTTCTGCCAACCCATATATCTTCTTGAATGCTTATTATTGATGATCTGTACAAGGTATTTGATTCTGTGAAAAACCATTTCTATTTTATTTTTGTGAAATACCATTTCAAAGTAAGCTGAGCCAAGTTTCATTGGACAGGTCCCGTGAGATGGAAGATGTAGTTTTTGTTATTATTTCAGTTAAATTTATCAGTGAAATAATCAAGGAGAGCTGCCTAGCTTGTATTTAAAATATCTTCATTTTGAGCTCATTCACTTTCCTTCATCTGCACAGTGTAGTTCATATATTTTCTTACTTCAAACTACTGGTATATCTCCCCAGTGTCAGCTGATGATCTGCATTCTTTCTTTCATCCTGAAGAAATTTCCACAATAACTTTATAATAACTTTATAGCACCACTCTGCTAACTGTGCTAATCTCCACCTCACTCTCTTTCCTCAATTCAACCTGCAGGACTTCAAGGCTAACCTGATCCACTTCTGCTCAGAGTCCATCTTTTGCTTTCTCTCCAATTAAATCAGAATGTCAGAGTTGTTGCTGATATGCATTTGGGACTGGGAAACGTTCTGCTAAATGAAACTACAAGAGCCGGAATTTGTTCTTTTCACTGCTGCATTCTCAGTGCCTGCAACACCTAACACAGGAGAATGAATGAATGAATGAATGAATGAATGAATGAACCTTTCTAAAAAAGAAAATACATCCATTTTAGCAAAAGCTCTAAAGAGCACGAAACCTAATCCATGTATGGTTTTAGCAGTTGAGCCCAGGACTCATAAATGAGGTAGGCGGCATGTGCTTGACCACAAGTTGCACTTTTCTCCTGTTTTATGAACAAAATAGGAAGAAGCTAAAATCTGCTGATGAAAAACACCAGTTTAAAGAGTTTTCTGCTTAATGCCTATAAATAGGACTGCCGGCAGACTGCTTTCCTAGACTATTTATTATCTTTAGCAATTGGGAGTGGAGTTTTGCTGATCTCTAAATGCTCTGAATTTTCTTTGGATTCCTGGAGCCACACACATGGCTGTGGGTGGTGCTCTGAGCTTCCGGGTGTGCTGCCAGCTGAGATCGTCCACCCAGCTGCACCGCATACACACTGGGCCACAGTGTTCACCACAAGAGGCATGTGCCCCTCTTGTGGCGTCACTACATGTGCTCACCGGAGTCACACTCTTCGTTCAAGCCCAGATTTTGGTTACGTTACTTGCTGGGTGGCTGCATCTTTACACACATGCTTGCCATGGTTTGCACTTCCTGGCCATGGTGCAGAAACATCTGGTTAGCTGCATTGCACTCCAGATTACACACACACACACACACACACACACACACACACACACACTCTGCTTTTTTAGGCCACATGCATACAAATGACTACTGCATGATGTTACATAATTAAGCATGGGCAAGCAATGCATTCAAAGTACAAAATAAACCTTGTAAAAGCAATTTTAAATTCTATATTCCAACTAGGTTTTGAGGTGACTACTAGAGTATCCCACCTGCACGGCAGAGCCTGGCAAGCTACCCATGTCATATTTGATATGCCAAATACCAGTAACAATTATAGACCTCATTCCCATGACTTGATGGAATGGTTTGAGGCTCTTTATGTTCCTGGAGCAGGCAGATGCCCTTGGGCTATCTCGCATGTGACAGGACTTATTAAAATGTTACTGGTGCCCGCTAGAGTAAATTGATGATCTACGGGAAGTCAAGTGATCAAGTGATCAAGTGATCAATAACTTTATAAAACACAGCTCACAACTTTAAAAAGTTATTTATTTATTTATTTTTTTTTTTGGTTACGCTCAGTGATGCTCAGGGGTTACTCCTAACTTTGCACTCGGCAATTACTCCTGGCCATCCTCAGTGGACCATATGGGATTCTGGGGATCAAACCCACGTAGGCCATGTGCAAGGCAAACACCCTACCCACTGTGCTTTCACTCTAGCCCAATTTTTTTTGAAAGTTTTCTCTGGCCCGAGAGGGCAGTGCTTGTTTGTTTGTTTATTTTTTGTTTGCTTAACTCTTTGGGTCACACCCAGAAATGCTCAGGACTTTGTCCTGGTTCTGAGCTCAGAATTATTCCTAGAGGTGATTAGGGAACCATGTGGGATGCTGGGGATCAAACCCAGGTAATCATATGCGAGGCAAGCACCCTACCCACTGTATTATCTCTCTGACCCCAAATAAAAAATATTTTTTAAGAACTGGAAAATGAAGAGCTAGTTGACTGACTAAAGTGAGTACACTATAAATAATGTTATGAGTATTGAGGTATTGAGCTAACCTGGAATTCCTCATCCTTGTGTTCTGTCTTCTGCTGTTTCTCAAGGAATTAATAATATATCTTTGTTTCAACCCAGATTGTTCACTATTACATCTATCATTTGACTTGGTGACTCTTTGCTCATATTGAGAGGTGTTTGTGTTTTTTGTTTTTGCCTTTTGGGTCACACCCAGTGATACTCAGGAATTACTCCTAGTGGTTCTCAGGGACCATATATGGGATGCTGGGAATCAAACCTGGGTTGGCTACGTGCAAAGCAAACACCCTACCCACAGTGCTATCACTCCGGCCCAGCTTATACTGAGTTTTAAACTGCTTAAAATTCTCTGGAATGTAAAATCTTACTGTTCTGAACAGTATTTCTTAGCCTTGAAACCAGTTTTGAGAGAAGCACTAAAAGGGCTTATTTAAAGGACAGGAGGGACCAGAGCTAAGTAGAGCAGGTAGGGCACTTTCATTGCATATATTCCCTAAACTGTTGCCTGTCCATGAAGCTCTGGACTGTTCCTTAAAATCTGTTTTTTTTTTCCTTTTTGGGTCACACATGGGGATGCTCAGGGGTTATTCCTGGCTCTTTGCTCAGGAATTATTCCTGGCGGTGCCCCGGGACCATATGGGATGCTGGGATCAATGCAGGTTGGCTCCTTGCAAGGCAAACTTCCTACCTGCTGTGCTATCTATCGCTCTGTCCCCAGTTCCTTTAAATCTGAATGATAATGTTAATCTCTACCCAAGAGAAAGGCTTATCTCCCCCCACTGGTTTATCAGTAAATGCATGAGATGAGAACCTACTTCTGAGAGTATCCCATCCACACAGCAGAGCCTGGCAAGCTACCCATGTCATATTTGATATCCCAAAAACCAGTAACAATTATAGACCTAATTCCCATAACCCGAAGGAATGGTTTGAGGCTCTTCGTGTTCCTGGAGCAAGCAGGTGCCGTTGGGCCTCGCTAGCACATGGCAGGATATATGGAGATGTTACTGGTGCCCGCTTGAGCAAATCGATGACAATGGGAAGACAAGTGACAAGTTCTAATTCTTTATTTTAAAACCACACTTTCCATATGTGTAGAATTTTGTTCAGCAAACTCATTTGACTTCATTTGCATTTGCAGGGATCACCACAACTAGCAATGTTCAGGGGCAACTTCAGACTCTATGCTAACAGGTCACTTATTAGAATTTTCAGGGTAATGGTACCAAAGTGGTGCAAAGGTTGACCAGGGTTGACTGAATGCAAGGTAAATGCCTTAAACTTTGTAGTATCTCTTCAGATGCTCATTTGATGTTGGAATTATTCTTTTCCTGGAACCTATAAATGCTTCAGTGTGTTTTCTCAGAGCAAAATATTTATCAGTAGGGAGTTATGCACACATAGGATATTCAAAAGGGCTAAAGGTAAAAATCACCTAAACAATGGCATGGCATGAGACTAGGGGGCGGCGGGTATGACACGGACACTACATGAAAGAAACAAGTCCGCACTAATTACACTGTCTCAGGTTATTATCCACAAGGAACAATGGTCAAAAAAATGTTTAAGGAACAGTGCAAACTACTAAATTAGAATTCATGGTGGATACCTGCAATCTCACAAATATTATCAAAATTACTAAATTTATTCTCAAAGTATGTGACAATACAGGAGGCATACAAAAGAAGCAACACTATATAACGAGTTAGCTTCAGATAAATTCTACTCTATATAACCCATTCATATCTTTTTAGCAATAAAGAGAAAAATTCTTGCCTTATAATTTGCATAATCATAAAGTGATGATAGGTTATTATTATCCATTTATATATTTATGTCATTTTCCTAGCTTTTTTAAGTGTAAATCACACCTTTCCTGTTTCATCATTGCTTTCCTTTATCAGTGGTAAAATTATATATGAAATAATTTGCTAATATATTTGCACACTATTGCATGCAGAGCTTTCTTTGCAGTTATATTTTATTTTTATAACTCACTGAAATCAATAGATATGCTTTAATATTTTGTTTGAGGCTTTGTAAAATAAGACCTTGTTTTCAAGGTAAATTTGAAGCTAAGTTGATTTATTTACAAATCTATTCACTATGTTTACACAAAAAATCACAGGTTATCTTATAGGCTTAAAAAGAGTTGAATCTTTTGGAAACTATCCGTATTGGAACAAAAACGTGCAACTGGTTAGGATAGATAAAATAGAATTCTGTTCATGAATTCAGTGGCAGAAACACTGCCTTGCGTTATTATCCATGCCAGCTGAGCCCACATTTCTCCATTCCTTCCAGCAATGGCCTGTAGAAACTTATCAAGGGAGAATGATATCAATGTACAAATTGGGCAAAATAATGATATGACTGAATCCAGCATATCAATCACGCATCACCTATAAATGTTTCAATTGTGTATTGAAATGTTCCATTAGTAAACCCTTTCATTGTAGTAACTGATGAGATTCTCCAATTAATTATATATTTTCTAAAGTAATACTTTACTGCTTGCAAAAATCTAACATATACTCCTTTCATAACACTTAGTGATGTACTAGGTGAGCTATTTATATATGTAAATAAGAAAATAGTAATACAGCAATTCCAAGGGGAAAATATTATAGCTAACTTCTCATGTTCCATACATTAATTTCTCACCTATTCTCCCAATGATGTAATGACCAATTTTGTCATCACTTGCATGCTAAAACTTTTATTATTGCCTTCCATGTTTCTCATTAGAAAGACTTTGGCATAATGGTAAAATGTGTCCTTTAGTTATATTTACACACTCATTTTCTTCTATATACCATTTATATAATTCAACTTGGATCAGCAAGCTTGAGTGGTCCTTATTATGCCAGACGTGTCTGTGTATAGAGGAACCACAATGACAAGCCAAACAAGAATAGTGCTTATTCCCATACTCATTTCCATATGTCTTGAGAATCAAAAGGTTTTTTTGAAGAAACAACTAATCAATATGTAAATTAACTGGGAAGATTTAGATAGCAGTTTTTACTATGCAGGGAAGCAAGACAAGATAAATCCAGACTAATGGGAAGTCTAGTTAGACTTTGGTGATGAAAGAAGTTATCTCTAGATGAAATATAAATCAAGACTGAACACCAAGACAAAGTTGACCATACTAATAAACTTCAGAAGAAGAAAGTAGTTCATAAAGAAGGGAGAGCTAGTGTAGTATATTTACTGTAAACTATGTAATTATTAGTATCTTAGCAATGGAAACAGTATGACTTAGAAATGGTGAGTGTAAGGTTTGCTAGGACCAAATGGCTTTCTAGTAATCGAAGAGCAACATGTTCCCAGAATCAAAGTTTACCCTATCTCCTCACTTATCCAAGACTTGACTATCTGCCTGATAGCCCATTCTAAGTCTGGTAGCCATGACGCTGCATTCTATGCTTCCTTAACAAGCATACCACTCCCACTGGTGTGTTCCCTTTCCTGCCCAAGACAACTTAAAAATCCTGCTCAGCTTCTCCCAGGGTGCAGCGCTACCCCAACCTTACCGGTGGCCAGTAGGGTCTGCCCAAAACACATACCAATAAACTTCTAGTTTTTAAAGTTACTTGACTCTGTTCCTCTGCCAGCACCACATGGGGTCATCAACCTTCAGTGAATGAAGGCAAATATAGTTCCCTTAAATAAAACAAAAGCATGGATGGAAAACTACCTAGAATTTTTACTACTGGAAAAATTAAATCATGTTGGCTGTATGATGATGGTTTTTTAAGAAAATCCTTATTAACTGAAATAATAACAGAGTTATTATTTCAATTGTATCGTTATATCACATCACTATCACTATCTTCCCATTAATCATCTATTTGCTAGAGTGGGCACCAGTAATATCTCCATATGTCCTGTCTTACGCTAGTAGACCCAAAGGCATCCGCTTGCTCCAGGAACATAAAGAGCCTCAAACCATTATATTAGGTCACAGGAATGACCTAATATAAATGTTACTGGTATTTGGCATATCAAATACTACACAAGCAGCTTGCAAGGCTTGCCGTGTGGGTGGCATACTGTTGTAGTCACCTCTAAATAAACCATTTATAGATGAACTGCGGCCGCTAGCGGACACAGGAGCAGGGCTGTGATAGTCTGGTCTACTGGGTGGAGTTGTGATGAGAGGGAAATCTGGATGTGGAAAATGGTGGGCCCCATGAAGTAGGGGAGGGTGGTGTGGCTTGTTGTGAGGCTCTGCTGGGGTGGCAGGCCAGGGCTAGACCCCCGCCATGCCTCCTGGGCGCCCTCACGGGCAGCTGGGCACAGGGAGAGCAAGTAGCAGCTCTGCCCCCATGTCTGAGAGTCTCTGGTTCAGCATACCTGGGCCTGATTGAAAAGAAACTGCTGCAGGGTGGCTGTCGATGATCCGGGCTGTGATAGTCTGGTCTGCTGGGTGGAGTTGTGACGAGAGGGAAGTCCGGATGTGGAACTTTTCCACATCCACGTTCCACATTGTAATAATAACTAGAATATTTCAATTGTATTGTGCCCCCAAAAAGCAGAAAATATTTCCATCCTTAAACATTAAAACCTTTCACTTTTGAGCATTATTAAATTTTTTAAATTAGCATGTGTACTATTGCTAAGAAATTTCTTTGATCTAGGAATGAGACCATGGACCTTGGGATTTTTTCTTTACTGTACAATGTAGAGTAAGTTGTTTTTCTGGGAGACTTGAATTCTGATTGGAAATAATGAGAGTCATACTTGCTTACCCTCAAGAATGCTAAAAAGTTTACACTTTTCCTAGTTTCTCACCTTCAAGTTATTTTGAAGCTGCATCAAAAGAAATGAAGAGTTTAGTTAATAGAAAACTTGTATGGGCGCAGATGCTTGAAAGTGCTAAGATAGCACCTCCCATAACTTTGTCCAAACGGATCAGAAGAGCAAAATCCATAATAAAAGCTCTTTTTGAAGTTAGTAGAATTGTACTTTATTGTGCATAAGATAGTGCATGAGAAACTTTGTGTACCACCCTGGTGTCCACTTTTCCAAAACAGTGTTTTATATGTTCTTCTTTTCTGACTAACACACTTATATGGCCATATGAAAAGATAGGTTTTGGGGACTGAAATATGTCATCTCAGGTAACCTGTTTCTGAATAAACCTGTACTTATCCCATATACTTTCGTCTATTAAATATTAGCCTCTAATATCTGTCAAATGCATTCAACACAGATTCATACAATAAATATTAATTGCCCCAATGTTCCTGACTTCATCTCTAATCACTTAACACTTTACCCTTGAGTCACAGTAACCTTCCACTTCCTGGAACAAGTCAGCTTGATCTCATAGCAGAGCCTTTAAGCATTAAGTAGTTTGTGCCTGGAATATTCTCAGGATTCATTCCTTATTATCATTCAAATCTATGTTAATTTGTCACCTCCTCAAAGAGCCCTTCTTTAGTGGCTCTTTCTTATAGCCCTTCCTTACTAACTTGATCATCTTCCTTACTTCTCTATTTCTCCTAATATTTGCAGTAATCTATACCTGATTAATATCTCCTACTTTCTTATCAAAACGAAAGTCTACAAAGAGTGCATACAGCCCTGCCACTTATTTTATTTAGGCGATTATCATACCTTAAGGAGGCGGAAAAGAGGACTGAGTAACAAGGAATTCTTTAGTGATTAATTAAAAAAATGTTCTGGAAAGTAAATGCTTTGTGAAAAGACCTTGTTGCTGCAGGACCCACCCCACCTCCAGGCTGGGGAAGGAAACTGAAGCCCTAAGGCTAAGACCCATTGGAGTTCCAATCACTGGCTATTTCAGCAGAAATAAAGCCTTGAGAAATCTACCTGAGGTCACATAAGTTTCTTTTGACAAGTCTGTGGTCTTTTACATGCACAGATCTCTAGTCAGGGCAACTTGGGGAAAACCTTTATACAACTCCCTTCTCAAAACACATTCTGTCTTCTCTCCTCTCTTGAGAGGACTGTGTGCTCTCTGAAGAGGGTTTTCTTTGTCCTCTTTTCAATCCCATCTCTCTTATTTCTGAAATAGAGCTATCTTTATTCCTCTGTTTTTACCAGAAACTCTTTTCTCTCACTAAAAGACAAAGAATCTGAACTGGATGGGGACTGACCAAATTTTCCTGAGAGGAACAGAAATTTTCCTCAGTGTGAGGACTTTGGTGCCTGAAAGATCCTGGGAGTAGTGACCAGTTTTGAATATCAAGTGGGTCTCAGGTGCCAGAGAGGGTGAGGACCTAGTGCCCGCTGTGCATGAACATCCTGCAGATGTGGACGGGGCTTGATTAAACCCCAGGCTTAGTCATGGTTGTGAAGGGCCACTGGGATAGTTAGGGCCCTATTGGGCCATCTTTCTAAGCTGTGGCCTTCTGCCTAGGCCATCAGCAACACAATTGCTCAATTTGTTTTCAATAATGGAATTGCAGCATATTTAAATTAGTTCAAAAATAATATCAATTTTTTCTAGCAATTTGGTAAGGCATCAAAAGTATTATGCTATACATTTCTATATCACCACCATATAGCATGTTAAATATAAAACTATATCACTATCACTAGCACTATCTTCCGTTGACTCATCTATTTGCTAGAGTGGCGCACCAGTATATCTCCATATGTCCTGTTTCATGCTAGTAGAACCCAAAGGCATCTGCTATGGCTCCAGGAAGGCATAAAGAGCCTCAAACCATTATATTGGCTCATCAAGGGAATGACCAAATATAAATGTTACTGGTATTTGGCATCTCAAATACAACACGAGCAGCTTGCTGGGCTTGCCGTGCAGGTGGCATACTCTAGTAGTCACCTCTAAACTATTTATGTTGATGAAATTAGCCAGAGGGAAAAGGGCAGATATAGAATGACTGCATTCATTTGTGGGATATAAAAAATAGTATGACACTAATATCTAAGACCAAGTAAAACATGGATCAGGAGGATTTGTCAGTGGTTGGAAATCTACCACAAGTGTGTAGAGGTAGAGGTTAGGTAAAACAGAGAAGGGGCCAATATGCTAATAATTGTTCAAAATGGTAACATCAGCCTAGAACTGAGCATTGAATATAGGCAAAAGGATATCATGATAACCCCTAAATGTATTGTGTAAGAGAAGGGGGAGGAAGGGAGAGAGAGAGAGAGAGAGAGAGAGAGAAAGAGAGAGAGAGAGAGAGAGAGAGAGAGAGAGAGAGAGAGAGCCAGAGAGAGAAAAGTAATGTGCCTGCCATAGAGGCAGGCTGGGGAGGGGTAGAGCTTCAGGACATTGGTGGGAAAATATTCACTGGTGGACGGATGTGCTCTTGAATACTGTGTGACTGAAACCTAATCATGAACAGTTTTGTAATTCTATATCTCTGATGGTATAATAAAATAAATTAAAAATAAATAAAACAGTACAAATTCAGTAATATTTTTGTAGCTTTCCAAATTTCTCAACTGTATTTTTCTATTAGAAGATTGCAATCAACTTTTTAAATAATTTAATTTAATTTATTCAAATTATCCAACCATTTTGTCTTCTGGTATTTCTGTAATAGTCACCTTAAAGCTATGAATATATTCATTTTCCTCCTGTAACCTGTATCATTTGTAAGGCTCTTTTTGAAAAGGTTAATCAAAGCTATCAAACTTTTATGTTACTTATTTTTATTTCAATTCACTGATATTGCTTTATTTTTTTTTTGAATCACTGTGAAATAGACAATTACAAAGCTGTTCATGATTGGGTTTCAATCAGGGCCAAGGGCTTGCCAATGTTTAATAGCTACCAACATCATGGATATTTTTAGTCCCCATAATTTTGTAAGCAAATTCCTTCAACATATTTTTATTCTGTGCATTTGTATTAACTAAATCCTATTGGTTTTGCTTTTCTGGAGAATCCCGATTGATAAAAAGAAAATTAGTCTTAGAAACTTCAAGAAACTGAAGTTAACCAATAATCCTTTGGAGCAGGAATATGATTCTTCAAAGCTTCAAAAACAATACAGTCTCCTGGAAACTTGAAATTATTTAGGTGCAACTTGCACCAGACTGTGTCTTATACTACTGTACAAAAGAGAACCAATTTATTTGGTTTTAAACCTCTAAGCAATGTAATCTGTTTCATCAGCACTAGAACATTGATATATGACAGTGTAGGATGGTAAGGAAAAAGAATAGGTGATTTTAACAAGAACAAAAGGGAGCTGCCACACCAGAATGCCAATTTTAGAGATGTCTATCAAGTATCATCTATTTCTCAGTGACTAAAATAGCATAGATCAACATAGGAAAGTCCAGCTTTGGTTTCCAGTGGAGTTGTGAGATGGAGAACTGTGATTGAATACCTTCAACTGAAAAGTCATTAAATTCAAGATGAAGGTCTGCATTTACATGGAAATGCATATGAGAGTTCCAGGCAAACATGAATAGATAAGACGGTAATCATAAATAATAAGAAATCAGTTGTTCTTATATAAAAACAAGGCTTCCTCTAAGACTAGAGAAGTAGTTTGTGGTTCTCAGTATTCTCTATTATTCAGGACACTGAATTCCTTCATTACTTATGCATGAATATCATTCTCTAGTTAACCTCAAAAACTCAAAAGTTTTCCACCCACATAGCAAACAAATTATTGAATTACCTGTCATAAGAATATATGCACATTTTAATAATTTTATTTTTACACTAGAGTGTAATGATATCTTTGATATAATTGGCATTTACAACTCTCTATCAGCTTACTATACTAAAGGTAGTCTTGATTTTCTCATTGTATTTAAATCCTTAAAATGTTTGAGTTGTTTTTATTCTAGCATTTCAATGTAAAATTTGACTTTATATCCTCATATGTAAAGTCTGAATATTGTTAATAAATATTGTAAATTAATTTTAAGAATCAAATATGATAATATAATGGTACCTGATATAGTGCTTAATATTTAAATCATGATCAAATTTTTCCATTTACTATTATTCTAATTGATAATTAATTGTTTAATCTTACTTAAGGTTTATGAATTTTATTGACTTTAAGACTGTCTTCTCTCTAAATGTGTCATAGAGATTGTAATGATACATATAATAGTTGGTAATTTTGCATTGAACAATTGTTTTTCTCAGTAAATGTATGCTAGATATTGAGATTAGAAGATGATTTAAACACACTTTATGGTTCAAAAACATGTTGTAATTTTAAGTGAAGTAGAATACCATTCAGACAAATATATGTCAATTGACATGACCAAAATTTTTCATATTTGATGTGTTCCAACATGGAATTAACTAGTTAGATGACAGGTAGATTTGATACACATTCACATATACATATTTTATTTCTAGTCACTATGAGTCCTAGACCACACTACTTGTGATAGCTGACTTTTTGTGAGGTATGGGAACACATGCTCCATGAAACTGTCGTAGAGAAGAGGACAATGATACAAAAGTTATTCTCACATTTTATTCTATAGTATAAATCTCATACTTATATGAAAGCTCAGGATGATGAAATATAATATCCCATGTGTCCAAAGAACAAATTGGAGATATAAAAATATATCAGTAATGGCTCGCACATATATTTTATTTTGATAATAAATAATGAACAAACTAACAAAGGTAACAAATTGAGAAGCAAAAGTTAGGATCTTGAAGTAGATCTGTTCTTATGATTCTTATCTACAGATGACAGAGGAAAATGGAATTGCCAAAACTACTTGCAAATTGATAGAACTTTGGTGTAAAATAATAATAGATGCAAATATATATCTCTAATATACCTGACTATAGGGCACCAAACATTTAATTTATATATACTGTATATATATAGAGAAGCATACTTTCTATACTATATCTTATAAGGGATGCATCATATCTATAATTATATATTCTTGTAATATCATTCTATACAATTAGTGTATATTCTCAAAGTCTTAGAAAGATTTTTGAACACAAAATATGTTTTAAAATGTGTACAGTCTTATCTTCTTTGAAATAACTGTACTTCTATATCAGCACTCATTACAGAGTTATTGCCAGATACACATGCTAATGCTTTACAATTTGTAAAGGTGATGACTTCACTAAAATGTCTCTATTCTATCCGATTGTAAAAGCACTTTTCTGTCTACATAGTGTTTCCCTTTTTCAGTGGAGCCTCAATATGGAAGATGGAGAGGATCCACAGGTATTAGTTGCTCTATCATAGTAGCAGAAATGAAAGTCATTGAGACTCCAATTTAATAAGTTTCTGGAGATTTTGGGATAATGCTTAAATGCAATTTTATATTCAATTTTAAGTCATTCAATGTACCTGTTAAGCATCCTCTTCTTATTAGCCATTTAAGTACTATGGGTTTTAACTAGGAGAAGTATGTTACTGAAAGTTCAGTTTCAGGTAAACTCTAATTATTTGAGGTGGGGGAATGAAAAGAGGCCACCAGGGAGAAACGGAAATGGGGGCAAGGGGACAGGAACTCACACACATGGGTGGCATAGAGGTGTGGTCTGTATGGACATTGAAAACAAGAGAGCCAACAACACTGTAAGAATGAGACTCAAATCACAATAACTAAATACAAATTTTCTATTACAGAGACCTGCAGTTGGGTAGAGGGAATCCAGAGGAAGTTTGTTAGGGAAGCTGACACCGGTGGTGGTATTGACTAGTATTGGAACATTGTCTACCTGAAATGTATCATGAATAACTTTATAAATCATGGTGTCTTGAAAAGTTATTCTTAAGGAAGAGAGTGAGAGAATGGCAGCTCGGAGGTCTGATTCATAATTCTGTATATGGTCTCCCAAACCCACAAGAAGTGGTCATGATACAGAGTCAGGAGTAAGAGCTCATCATCACCAACCATCACTCCAATAATACAAAAACAAATAAAAAATGATTTAAAGTGTGCATTAAATGGTTGGGCTTCTAATATTGGTATGATATCCAGCAAAATAATATATAATTTAACTCAGAAGTGTACTACTACTTTTCATCATTTTGTTGAAAATTATCATAAAATTTCTACATCTGAATATAATGGAATATTACTAATTAAAATGCATAATAGTTTTGATTTTCTAACACTGAATAACTAGATGATACTCTGTGTAGAACTCCAATTCCAAAAAGTCTTTAAAGATGCAACTTCAGTTCAGGAGAGATTGTATTGCAGATAGGTTAACCGATTGTCTAGTCTTGCATGTGGTTGACCAAGATTTAATAGCTGGTACAGTATATGGTACCCATACAATGCCAGGAGTGATCCCTGAGCACATTCATGTATAATCCTTGAGCACAGCTGAGTGTGACCCTCCCATAATATAAAGATCCATTATCAGGGCCAGGGGTATAATTAAATTGGCGGAGCATGTACCTGGGATATATAATAACATAAATGCAATCCCTGGCACTACATCATCCCCCAAAGCAATGCTGAGAATATTCTTGGTGGACCCAGAGCACTATGGGATAGCTGTCTTGGAAGTGGAACTTATTAAACAGTGGTTGAAGCAAAAGTAAAAACAATGTGTTGGAATTATTGATAAAAGGTAATAAGGCAATATATGCTTAAATCTGTAATACCATAAATAATATAACATTAGAGTTACATTATGGTAGTGTTTTTTGAGGTTGCTACGTAACAGAAAATCCTCTTCTTCCCTTCCTATTTTTTCCTTCTCTTTGCTTCAATTCCCTTCTGTTCTTTCCACTCCATTCCCTTCAATTCCCCCCTTCCTGTTTTTAATTTTCTTGTTATTTAAAAAATATGTTTAAATTTGATACTTCACCAATGTGCCCCCATGTAGATTAGATATACTACCTGCTTACAGAAGCTCTACAGTGCTTCCTATTAAAACTATGCATGGTTTACTTTGTTGGTCTTTTATTTTAAGATTAATTGGGATTACCAGGTATTTTGCCTTCTGTGACAACTTTTGCATAACTAATCACATGTGAATTGAGCATAACACCAAAATGCCCCAATTTACATTTATTTACACAAAATTCATTTTTATAAATTTGCAATGTAGTTAGTTGCATTAATCTAACTTCCAACACCTTTTAAAATAGTTTCTCACTATAGTATTTTTTCTTCCTTTCTGTCAATGTCATTTTACATATTTAAAAGCAACGGAACTCTTGGCAAATAGGTTAATCTTGACTGATTTATCTCACCTTAAAAATAAACCCTCTTCATCTGCATTAAAAAGATATCTATGTATTGAATGTGACTTTTGTAATTCACTAAGGTTTCAGGTATTAATTTTGCTTTCTCAAACAGATTAGACTTATAGTCATTAGATGTACTTTGAAACTTTTGTATCTCACAATAATTAATTATGTATTTATCCCTATGATAAAAACCATTAGCTTTATGTTTCTTCCCCTACATTTTTATTACTTACAATTTTTAGTAAATTTAAGTGAAATTCTTAGGGAAATTAAATCAAATGAAAATGTTACTGGCACTGGCTCAAGCCAATCGATGAATAACGGGATGTCAAGTGATCAAGTGAATTTTTTAGTGAATCTAAAATTATATTTTAGATTTTATTTAGATTAAATTATATTTAGCTTTTGTATAATCACAAATCCTGTCAAACTTTTCATCTTGATCTTAGGTAAAAACATAAGCCATGGTTGACAGTGAGGAACTTCCTTGAGTTTTAAAGATTCTGATTTCTCCATCATCCGGAGTTGCTCGGGCGGCTCCAATCACTGTTTTGTTTTGCTTCCACGGTTAGTTTTCTGCTCATTTTTTTTCTTTTTCTGATTTCTTTTCAGGGACATGTCTGCCATGTTGCTTGCTTACTAAGTCAATGATACGTTCATCCATCTACAACCTTCTATAGTTTCTCAAGGCAATGATATAAGTCTTTTTAATTTGGAGGGTTTTTGTTGTCGAAAAAAAAATGTCACTTGTCACTTGTCTTCCCATTGTTCATCGATTAGCTCGAGTGGACACCAGTAATGTCTCCAGGTGTTGGGAATTAGGTCCATTATTGTTGCTGTTTTTTGGCATATCGAATACACCACAGGTAGCTTAAGTTACTTAAAACAAAGAACTACGCATCCAGTTGGATTCTGTATTGAAAGTTTAGTCCCTTGTTCTTAGATGAAGTCCAAAAGCTGTACTTATTTATTCATTTATAATAATATTTATAATATTTGATAAACTCCTGTGATGATTTTAATACTGGCAAGTAGAGATCTGAGGACAATGTTACTTTTCCATAGTGCAATAGCTATCAACTGTTTGACACGTAATAGGCCCCATTTAAGTTTCAGCTCAGGGGAGTATCTTAATTGTACCAACATCTTGTGTTCCAATTTACTTGCCCCCAAAATCTGCATTTAAGATAATCTTTGCTGCATTATTACACTGATTTCAACCATATAACACAATTATGCTGACAATTTAATAAGAATTAAGTAGCAGTGCTGTGATTACAAGAAAGCTATCTCCTTCCTCAAATAAGACAAATCTGTGAGATGGTAATTAAACAGAAGTGATATTTTATTCCAAATTTTATAAAAACAGATCATAGAGGGTGATTATGAATTTAAATCTAATGTCTGATATTTCAAGCATACCTAATTCTGTGCAAAGAAAATGAATATTTCTCTTTATTGTCAATGTTGAGAGAAAAAACTAGTAATTATTTGCTTCCTAGTAGTAGAATGTACAAAGAAAGATAGCACTTTAATCAAAAGTTTTGAATTCAGTCCAATGTATACTCTGTCCTGATTTCCATTTTGTAGAAAAAAAATCTGTATGTCTGTTTAGTAACAACTTGATAGAGTCATTTATATCAATTCTTGCTCTTCCAAATAAGATATTCTTTGAAGGTATTTGTTAATTTATAAATGAGTTTTGAGATCCACTAAGCATTGTTGAGTAAAATTTTAACCCACAATGCAGAATTGCAGAAAAAAATAAAACAATTAAAGCAAAACTCAGAATACCCAAGAGATTGTTTTCTAAATAATCCTACTTCATAGGACATTATTGTAATAATATAACTTCAAGAGTACATCAACTCTGTACCTTGTAATTAAGATTTGAATTATTAACTCAAAAGATACTAATAATTAGGTAAAAGTATACACAGAAGATCATATTAAATAAGTTTATTGTCACCTAAAAATATGAATAACACTGTAAAGAAAATGTTGAATTAATTAGTCCCATACAAGAGTATTCAGATGTTTTAATCATCAATTTATAGTGCTAAAGTAAATGTGAATTCTTTTTTCTTAACAAATTGTATTTTAAACCAAAGACTTGCAAAAAATTTCATTTTTAAAATGTGATGGAAGTTAGATTAATACAATTATGCTATGATTGAATGCTACCTCAATATAACATGTTTTTAAAAACAGGTTAATGAAATTATAAAGGAAAGTGTTAGGATTTCTCCATTTTAAAGGGCAATGCTATGTCACGGTATTTATTTCAGCTTTAAGAAAAACAGTATGTGAGTCATTTTTTTCTTTGTCATAAGTATCCCGTTGCATGCATGTCATTCATGTAAAAGGCACACTGACATTATAAAATGTAGATATTAGTAAATAGCTGACTAATACTCACTGGGCTTGATTTAGTCTCAAAATCATTCTAAACAAAATGCTTATAGCAACCATTACTCATCAGTTGGGATTGATAACTGTTATGAATCAAAACCTTTGTTCAGTTTCATGCTACTGTATTTAATAGTAGAGAACAATTGCTCCATGAATGAAAATGAGATCCTCTAGATGATCCATCATGCAAAATAACAATAATGATACTATGTAGTTTTAAAAATATTTATAATAAACTATTAGTATTATTTGAATGGCTATTTATTGAATGGATGCTACTTATTAGAGAACTTATGATAGAGTCTACATAGATTATATTCTATACTGTTCACATTATTAACAACTAAATTACTTTGCTTTACTCTCCAGCTGGACTTTACTCCTGCATTTTTCATATATTTCAACATAAAAACATTTTTGTCATATAGAATGCACTATGTCCTAAGAACTTGCATTCTGATGAGATGTTATTCATCAATTAGCATAACAATAGCATGTAGACCATTTTGAAGAGATTTCCAAAGATTTTGAAGTGAGGATAGCCAAGACAAAAAATTCTTTCAAAATTTGACAATTGTTCAATGTGGAGGAGAGGCATAACTATGGTTATTCATTATATTCAGTAGAGTAGAAAATCATGGAGATATAATACAGTAGAAAGGGGGAAAGGTAGGTTAATAACAGGGCATTAAGCTTACAGGCTGAATTACTCAATTTACATGGGTTAATGTAACCAGAAGTAATGGAACTATAATGAGTATTATCTTGAATACATTGTCCATTGTAGTTGCTAAAGAATAGATACAATTATCCTACAGTAAGAAATTGAAATCACTTTTTAATATATATCTCAGTATTTTTCTTTTATTTAACAGAGATACATATTTTATAAACAGCTTCAGATTATATGTACAAATACATGAAGAATAATGTATACTAAATAAAAATTTGTTGTAGTCAAAATATTTCAAATGGTAAAACCATGAAACTATTAAATGTAGAGGAAATATACAAGATAATAAGATGATAATATTTCTGGTTTTAATGAAATCTGTCCATACAAATAGGATATTTATGGATTAGTCTTATTGAAATGTTTTAAGAAGTGGTGAACTGTCTTATTGAAATGTTTTAAGAAGTGGTGAACTGTCATAAAGATATACTGTCAGTTACAGCTGTGTGGCTCAATAACTGACAGTATCAGGTACAGAACCAGTTCAGAGGCTCTGAACCCCTTTTTAAGACTTTTGTCAAACGATTTCCAAGCACTGCCCTTAGGCAAACTAATCCAACCTTTCTCTCTGCTCCTCTAACTCCAACCAGGCTCTCTGCTCCTTCAACTCACTCCTGCCTGAGAGGCTGAGAACCCAGTCTCAACTGACTCCTCAACTCTTTTCCAACTCTTACATATCCCCATAATTTGGATATTGGACATCCCTTTAAGAAGTAGAAGCCATCCCTTTACGGGATCTCTTAAATCTCTTAAAGGAACCCAACAATATACTATAAATAAATATAATGAGGATCATTTATTTATTTATTTTGTTGTGGTTTGGAATCATACAAGGTAATAGGAGAGATCATTTCTTCAGACTTGCAGGATCTTATGGGGTGCTAATGATTGAACCCAAGATGGCCTCAGGCAAGGTCAATTTCCTACCTGCTGTACTGTTGCTCTGGATCCAGCATTATTTTAAATGAAATCTACCTTACTCAAAATAATTGAAAGGAAGATTTGGATGATTTTGCTAGCTTTACAAGGATATTTAAGGCTAAGTAAAAATGAATTCAATTTTATTACAATGCAGAGTACTGATAATAATAAGTGCATGTAGCTAACATTTCCCAGAGTAGATATAAAATAAAACATGGAAATAATTTCTCTAACTCGAGAATCTTATGTTCAAGTGTAAATAAATTGGGAGGGTAAATCGCATTGCCGAGATAAAATAGATGGGACTTAATTTTCAAGCATATTTTTCAAGCAAAGGAAAATGGAAAGATGAATATCAAATTACTTTATATGAAGTTCTATAATGACTTGTATTTGTATTATGCAAACTCACAAAACTGAAGAAAACCTTGTCTTAAGGAGATAATACATGTCTTTTATTAAAAAGATATAGAGTCAAAGACATTTATAGTTTCCCTTTTATCTGTAACACTCTGAACTTAAGATTTATAAGTACAGAACGTATAGGCTGAGCAGTACACATGCATTAATATATTTGGAGAGAATGAATCTCAATAAGAAATCATAGCAATAGATGATATCTTTCTATTGTTTCAAATATCCTATTCATAGTCAACCAATTATTTCTATTCTAAACATGTAGTTGTGAATCTAATTCAGTGCTCCCTCTTGACACAAAGCTAGAACTTAGTCATTTTCTTAAAATATTCTGTATCCTGCCATATGTAGAGTCTCTTCTAGATAATATATGTGACTGAGACTAGTATATAAGTTTTGCTATATTTGGGTGAGTACTATTAGGGTATTATTTGTAAAGAAACTATTTTAAATATAAATTGATTTCATAGACAATAGATTTTTTCAGTACTTGTTTTCTGTGCATAGCACTACTAGTTTATATATCCACAATCACTTCATATCTTAAATAACTGTCTAAACTTTCAGCAGGCTATAACTAAATATCATTTCACTTTATAAGTCAGTCACCTTCCTTCCTTCCTTCCTTCCTTCCTTCCTTCCTTCCTTCCTTCCTTCCTTCCTTCCTTCCTTCCTTCCTTCCTTCCTTCCTTCCTTCCTTCCTTCCTTCCTTCCTTCTCCTTCCTTCCTCCCTCCTTCCTTCCTCCCTCCCTCCTCCCTCCCTCCCTCCCTCCCTCCCTCCCTTCCTTCCTTCCTTCCTTCCTTCCTTTTTCTTTCTTTCTTTGGGTCACACCGGCGATGCTCAGGATCTGCTAACTGGCTCCTGGCTCTGCACTAAGGAATTACTCCTGGTGGTGCTCAGGGGACCTTATGGGATGCTGGGAATCAAACCTGGGCCTGCACAAGCCAACCGCATGCAAGGCAAATGCCCTACCCACTGTACTATTGCTCTGGCCCCAACGTAACTTTCAAACTAAAAAAAAGTTTCTTGGTGTAGAGCTCAAACAGCAGGAAATAAGAAATAAAGCCAGAGAGGAATATGGAATTCTGGCTTTCTTTTTCAAAATAGATTGCATTCTTTGGTGACTAAGCAAAACAACTTAAAGACATGCATATGCTTATTAACTAACAAGCAGGCATTATGTAATGATGGGGATGCATTTTTAGAAATCTGCATTAAGTCTTTCTGTCATGTGGATTTCACAGCATACTACACAAACCTAGGTAATGTAGTCTCAAAAGCTCAATTTTATATATGTCTTATTGAACTACTATCATATATCTTATACATCATTGCATCTATGTATATCTATATATTTTATATCATATATTGTATATTGATATTTTAAAATATAATTATCTATGATGACTTATATTTGCAAAGGTTTTCTTTTTAATCTTAAAACTAAAGATGCATTTATGATGAAAATCAGGTTAGAATAAGATTTTTTAAGTTATCAAATAATCAGAATCATATTGTATAGTCTCAATATGACACTAAGACATTTAGCAAATTTTGGTCAATTGTCTATGAAAATTGGCATTTTTTCAGTTGAATAAATTCAAATCAATAGACATGGAAAACTTAGGAACCAAGTTGTAGAAATGATATGTTGATTAACATGTGTGAAAAGACAAAATCTCTTCTCTAAATTGGTCCTTCTTTGTTACTCTATCTACACATAAACAGCCACTTAGTATTTAAATGAAAATGGATGCAAGGGAGAAGAAACTGAACAGCATTTTGAGGGGGAGGAAAAGATAAGGTCTCCTACTGAATGGACTGTTAATAATTCCAAGAGGATTGGAAGGGCGATTGACATTTATAATTATATGTTTATGCTTTTGTAATTTTTTCTACATGACTAGACATTTCACTTGCTGTTAAACTACCCCATCAGTCATTCAGTCTGTAGAAGTCAGAAAGGTCAGTCATAGCTCAGCCTAAAACATTTGTAGACATCAGACAAATAGTAATTTGCTGAATAGTGATTTTGTTAGGCCAGGCTACACAATTTCAGCTTGTTGTCACCATGTCAATTATGTACCCATTTTTCTGATCCCCAGCAGAGCACAGAGTTCACCAAACACCACCAGGAGTGATCTCTGAGTACGATCCAAGAGTAAGTTCTAAGCCCAGTCTAAAAACCAAATGCCCTGAGGCCGGGCGATAGCCTAGCGGGTAGGGCGTTTGCCTTGCATGCTGCCGGCCCACGCCTGCCCGGTTTCTATCCCCCTCACCCCATATGGTCCCCCGAGCACCGCCAGGAGTAATTCCTGAGTGCAGAGCCAGGAGAACCCCTGAGCATTGCCGGGTGTGAACCAAAAAAAAAAAAATAAAATAAAAACCAAATGCCCGTACCCAAAAAAGCAAAAATAAGCAGATAAATATGGACCCATTTTACCAAGTGCACAGATTTTCTTTTCTGAGAGATGTACATGAATTGTTTTTATGTGACATCTTCTACTTTTTTGACGTTTGAAATAAAGGAATGAATTTTTTAAAGAGAAATTTTATTACAAAAATTGCGCTGCTGTTATATGGAGCTCTCCCTTGCACTAAAAGGGACTTCAATGTATATACCCACAAACACCAAAACATGGCCAATTTTCAAATCCAAATAGAGCCCTTTTTTGGATAACATACCTTAAATCTGACACTTATCATCCTGCTTGTGATTTCTGAAGGCTTCTTAGGACAATAGCAGAGCGCAAAGTGCAGACTCAGAAGGCCTGGAACAGTGGTCAATGTGAGTGTACAAAGTGGTGTATAGCAGCACTGTTTTACTCTTTCCATCAATTTACACATAAATAGATTGGAATCCACTAGCTGAGGTGATTGAATATACCAAATCTGCCAATAACCTGCTCTTATCAATAAAGCATGATATTAAATATTTATTGGAATTAACTCAAATATCAGAAAGCCAAGTCAAAATTTGTCATTAACATACCTCCACATGCATGTACACCCAAGGGTAGGTTTAGTACAACACTCAAGTTATTTAGTATCATGCTTCAAATTTTTCTCAGTATAATTAAATCACTCAAACTGAAAATCCATGCAGTTGGCAGATAGAAACATTCACATGTCCTTATTAACACTGAACATTTATTTATAATTTGTCCACAGTAAAGAAATAATCTATTCTCTCCCAGAGCTTTATCAGGGAGATTCTTCTGCTTTGCTGCCTGGCCCGTCTCATCACATACTGACATCTGCCAGTTCTATAGCAGACACTGCCATCGTGAAGTCTAAGTTTAACCACTTCATCCTCTGGGAATATCCTGAGCAGAAATTTCTGACACTGAGAAAATTCAAAGTCTCTTGTGAAAACTTTACATAGAGTCACAGAATAAAGTAGAATATCTTTCAGGTCACTTATTCACATTTTCTTCATACTGTCAAATTTATTTTGTTTATCTTAACATAATCAGGGAAATTTTAAAGACTAGTATTATGAGATCCCTATTACCACCATAAAATTTTCCATTATGTTGACAGTTGTTATACATGAGATGTGCCTGATAATTTGGATCATTCCCTCCCCTGCTAAGCATTAAAAGAAAAAAAATTCAATCATACCTTCTTTGAAACTGAATATTGACATGTAATTTCACAAGGGAATGCATATAATAAGTTTTTCAATTCCAAATGAAATTGCTAAAAATGAAAATAACATGACTGCAAACACAGTCTTCTTTCCAATATCAAAAACAGCAATAAATTCATCAACATGAAAATTAACCTCATTTGATTTATGTCTGCCTTTTGGAAGTTGGATGTATTTGCTAAGCAGTCACTACTGAATATATTTATACTTATCCCGTACATGGTAAAAGGGGAACAGAATTAGGACTGCTTAATTAACCTCTAAGTCACATGATTTAATGACTGAGGATTAAAACAGCACATGTTAGCAGCTTTATGGATTCTTGCACATTCTCTCTTATATTTTCTTGAAACAAAAACATTGCATTCTTTTCAATATTAACAGTTTTCTAAGATTATTTAATACCACTATGTCTAAATTGCCAAATTATTTATTTCACTTTCTTAAGTCTATATTGCCAAATCTTGATGTATACACAACCAAATAATTTCTCTTGTGTAGTTTCATACTCTATTTATCTTCTATAAAAATTATGCTTAAGTTTGTCTATTCTCAAAACAAAATTCCCTCCATTCTATCACAGTCACAACTTCTGTCTCTCTTCTCCTCACAGAATCATATTGAACAGATTTCTCTATAGTTCCTCACTTTCTGTATGTCCTCTAAACCCTAGAACATGAAGGGCACAAGGAAACTACATACTAGATTCATTGACCTTTTCAGTCTAGAAACATTTATAAATAGGTTCACCTTCTTAGAAACCTTTTCTCACCCTGCTCTCTTTCTACTGTGTCAAGCGCCCTTTTCCCTGATTTACTAGTCTCTTCCTTTCTTTGTTTATATCCCCATTACAGTGTTTATTCATTAGCATTCTTATTCTTTTTAACTGCATTACTTAAGGTGCTCTTCATTTATTAATGTTCTTATTATCTTTTCTAGTTTTTGCAATAATAAAAAAATGTTTGGCAGATACAGGGTTGAGATGAGTGGGAGAGGGTGAGATAAATAAATCTAAGAGAAAAATGCAAAGTTTAGCACAATACAGACTCTTGCTCTGGAAAGACTCCTCAATTGATTTAAAAGTTCATTTAATTTTTGATCTTGCCACTTACCAGGGATGAGACAAAGAGACATATTTATAACCTATCATATATTTCTATTTTTTTTTTTTTAAATAATAATGATACCTACCTTGGTGTAGTGAAAATGAAGAGAATAAGACAAAATAGATTAATAGTGCTATGGATAATGTAAGCATTAAATAAATATTGTATCTTATTTATATACATGATTTCTAAAAGTTTACTTTTCCTACACTCTTTATTTCCTAAATCCCAACTAAGCTTCTTTTCAAAACTCAGCTCAACAGTCAGTTTTCAAAATATCATTTTCCTTTGTTGCTTGAAAACCATTAATGGTAGAATAAGATTTAACACCTAAACTAGATCTAAATTTGACTGAAGACATATAACTTGTCACCTGATGAACAAATGAACCTGCTTGTCAGGCAGTGGAACAGGATGAACTCATGCTCACCAGTTAGGATGAATATTTTACTCCTAGTTGTTTTATAGAGAGATTATTGCAAATTTTATGAATTTGCCTTTATTCTTTTATTGAATATGTTAGAGATGCTAGAAGAATAATCTAAGAACATTTGAACAAAAACAAAAGAGTCAAAATAATACCATTTAAAATGATTACAAGAACATTTCAAATGATTATAAAATGACTATAAAATCATTATGGAGATTAAAAAAATCATTATGGAGGTTAAAGAAAAACAGATGAGAGCCAGAGAAATAGTAAGGGGCTAAGGCACATGCCTTGCATGCAATCATTCCCAGGTTTGTCCCTAGCACTGCACAGTTCCTAGAACTTCAGGTATACAGTCATTAGAGGTCCCTGAGAATCGCCACAGGGGGCTCTAGAGGGTGGAAGTAATTTCAAGGGTAAGCCAGGTAGTGCCAGGTATGGCAATTCCTGAGCAAATCCCATAATGGGACCTTGCACAATGACCAGCTAGGCTTCCTGAGAGTCACTGAGAATATATATACATGTTATTCTAGATGAAAAAACTAAAAACATTTGACATTTTATTTTAGTAGTTACATTAAACATTTATTACAAATTAATTCATAGTAAAGAATAAATACATGAATAAATCTCTAATACTATAACATTACAGCTACTCTGTCAAATCTTAACATGTTTGAAATGACGAATATCTTAGTAACCTACGTCCTAATGTGTCATTAATGTCACCTTAATTATCTCATTTGAAACAAGCATATAACTCGACATGCAGAAATAATGCTTGTAAAATTCCTCTTTGAAATTTTCCTAAGGCTTGTTTGACTCTCATGACTTTAATATAATAAAAATAGAAGTTAAAAAATATTTAACCATGTGGCTGTTATTTTTATGTTATGCCTAGAAGGCATCTCACATTTTGCTACAAGCTGCCAGTCTGACTATTCTCGAGTTATATATCTAATAAGAAGGTCCTGACAAAAATGGAGTGACAGAGGATGGCTTTAAAGTCAACCCCTCAGCGACAGATGTGCTCCTAGAAATGCATTAGTGGCCAGGGACCAAATTACGTGCCACTGAGTTAAATTCTAGCAAGTTGATACAGGTGATAATGTAATCAGCTGAAGAAAAAAAGTGCTACCAACTTGGGTTATCAATAATTGTTAGGTCATAAAAGCATCATATTGTTGTCATAAAAACACATATGCATGAGAAAACCTTTCCTCTTCAGAGGAGAAAAAATGTTTATTAGATATTTTTAGTCTAACACTCTGTCATGCATGTGTTAGACAAGAGGATCGTAAACAGCTATGAACTTTGGTCCCCAGTTTTTCTCACAGAGGGAGAGCATTCGCTGAAGTGTAAAAAAGAAGAAAATAAAAAATAACTTCACAGAAAGCTGAAAGCAAAGAGAACCGGAGATTATCAAGCATAAAAAGCCATATGTAGGGAATGCCTACAATGCAGCATCTCTCTTAGATTGTATCAGCTTTCCCCAGGTAATGCTAGGTAGCAATTTTATAGCTTTAGAACCCTCCAACTTTTATTATATGTGCAGTACTCTCGTTGAGAAAGAAATGACTTCTGATAAACAACCCGGTGAAGTCTATTTTGTCAATAAAAGACAACAATGCCTGAAGCATGACACCTAAATATGCCTTAAATCACTCATGCAGCTAGTCTATTAATAGTGGAGGGCGACAGAGAACCTTGTTCTGTGTCAGCACTGTTTAATTTAAATAGATATTGGGAAGATCTGGAATGAGTTATGATGTGACTAGTGCTTTCACCAAAAATGTTCGTGCAATTTCTTAGGTACTTTCTCTATCCAGACAAAAGAAATACTGTGTGATTTTTGCTGAATTTAATTTTCTGAACATTTGGTTGATCTCATGCGTGACAAAGCAGAGACTGAGAGATCATTGACATCTTGGTTTTTGAAACTTTCTCAAAGCTAAGTAGCTAGAGGCAAAAACTGGATACCGTTGTACATATAGCTAAATAAAAACACATGCGCTTGTATAATAAAAGAATGGTGGGAACAAACAAATATGTTCAAACATCTTGTGTTATTATGAAGACATCCATAGTCTTCTTCATTAAGTTATTCTCTTCACCTAGACAACTCATAGTACAAATGACAATGCATATAGTTGCAATCTGTATTTATAAGGAAAAATACTGCTGCTGAAGATTTTTTTCTCCGTAGGACTAAGAAAGCAATTTAGAACTAAGAATACTTTGTTCCAGTTCGAGGTTATTAGTTCGTGTTATTAGAAGCTTAAGGCAACAAAACAGACCGCTAAAAGTGTGAGTAACTAATTTAATACTAACACTGAGAAGAATTTAGGTAATTTAGGAAGATAGCAGAACATTTACCAAGTATTGCAAGTATTTTACTCTGTTCTACTAGACAGAGAAATAATTGATTAATATTATTCTTATATCCAGGCTTAGAGTAAAGAAAAACTGCATATCCTAATATATAGTATGATACAATATAATAATGTACTAAGGTCCCTATGCATATAAAGAACAGAAGATAAAATATTCAGAAAAAAATCAGTAGTAATGGTTGTGGTATAATGATAACAATTGTTTTACATAAATCAATAATTAATATTATCACTCAGACCAAGTAATATTAAACCTAATATTAAATAATATTATTTGTCCCATCATAATATAATTTAGGATTTAGAAAACAGAGCAATATTTTAAATTACTTGTATTTTAATTTCTTTGGGAGACTAAATTACTTTTCTCTCTGTGTGATGCTCTGTAGAAGTCCTATTGACTGAAGCATGTTTTGCTTTTGAAGAGTAAATAGCCACATTTACCCACCTTCTAAAGCATCCTCTGTATTAATTCATCTTCAGTTCTGCAGAAAACATTCAGTAGTTGTACTGAATGCTGCTAGAGCAACTCACAGGTATTCAACTTTGTAGATTATTGTCATTTTGCTCTGTAGGCATTTTCCCCCCAGATCGTATAATTATTGAGGATAAGAATGTACCTCGTCCTTCTCTGTAATTTCTCAGTGTCTGATATATAAAAGATGCTCAATAATAGTTATTAAATGACTCTCTGAGTCCATGCATGTGAGTAGCCAAGATTATTTTAAGTCAGTTTGTGACTTCCATATTCTGACATGAATGTTTCACCCCCATCTCTCATTGCTTTAGTCCATTATTTTGGTCAGAAAACAGTTTTTGTGTTTCAAACCTTTGTGCAAAAATAATACTCAAACATCTTGAGTGATGAAATTAGTGAGCTAGACAGTGATGAGACAATGAAGAACTAAAAATTAAGGTAACTTGCAGGTTTTCAAAACGGTGGTTGAATAATGTTGTTTGTTCTAAGACCTAACTCTGAAAATCACCTTACCTTGATATTTCATATTCTCACTAGAGGAAGATAATATTCATTTTAATGACATTTCAAATAGTCTCCTTAAACATCATTTCCTTTAAGATTTTATTTATATAGTTTCATTTATATGAAAAATGTAGTCATCGAGGCTTAAGACCACTTGCTTTTAATAAAATATAATAGAAGCTATGTCATACTTGTAAAGAATAATGTTCAAGGGTTTCTTTTGTTGAACCCACTTCAGAAATGTCCTATTATTACCCAAACCTATGCTCCTATTAAGGCTAAAGTGGAACCAAAACATAAAATAAAACTAAAATAGACCATGACTTCAGACCTGTGCCTGTCCCCAGAAATTTACAATTCTCAAAACAATTATTACCAGGCTAGATTTTTTTGTTTGATGTTTTGGAGCATATCTGAAGAGTTTAGGAGCTGCTCTGGGATCTGTACTTAGGGTCACTTTCAGCAGTGCTCAGGAGAGCAAATTTGGTGCAGGCAATAGAACTGGGGTAAAAACCAAGCAGGACAAGCACCTCAATTCTTCTACTATCTCTCCAGCCCCTTGCTTAGGTTTTTAATATTTTCAGATATACAGGAATAAAATGGAGTTCATTGTGATAACAGAAATGAAAGGTTGGGATTTTTTTAATGGACTGGAGATCAATGCAAGTGGTACTCCATGCCTAATAGGTTCGAGGACTTGAATTTGATCCCTGATTCTGCATGTTTCCTGGAAGCATTGTGACCACTGAATAAAGGCAAAAGAGGCTTTCATAAATTGTTAAAGAAAATCATTTTGGAACTGGAGAAATAATTCAGTGGATAGGGCACTCACCTTACACTCTATTGGCTCAGGTTTCCTCGCATCCCATATAGCCCTCTGAGCAATACCAGAAGATGTTCCTGAGAGCAAAACCAAGTTAACCTATAAGCATCGTCAGGAGGGCCGGAACGATAGCCCAGTGGGTAGGGTGTTTGCCTTGCTCGCGGCTGGGCTATGCCGCCCTGGGTTCGGTCCCCAGCATCCCACATGGTCCCCGAGCACCGCCAGGACTAATTCCTGAGCAAAGAGCCAGAAGTAACCCCTGCGCATTGCTGGGTGTGACCAAAAAGCAAAAAAAAAAAAAAAAAAAAGCATCGTCAGTGGCCACCCCCAAAAGAAAGAAATTAATTTTAGAGAAAGGTAAGCTAACAACTATCATTAAAGTGGATTTATTGAGGTGAACTCAGCTCCAAGGAAGGAAAGAGGTGATGAGAATATTCAAGGGAGAACATGTTCAATTTCTCTCGGAGTTTACTTTCCTCTAACATTCTCAATGTTTACTCTCTGTGTTACACTTACAATGTGTACACGATACCTAAACATCATCCCAAGGCAATAAAAATGAGTTTGCCTTGTTACAAAATGAATATATTTTGATAAAATAAATTAATAAAAAAGTTACTATGTCTGGAGTCTAGATCTCATGTGATTTTATTTTATTAAGTTCTTAGAATTCCTACTATCCCTTGTCATTTGAGCAAACTGTGTGAAGTAAAGACCATTGGATGGTGGGAGATGGTATATTCACCTTTACTGGACAGGGTAATTGAAGGATAGACAGACACCACAAAAGTAAAACCACTTTATCAATTACTCTTCAGAAACAATTCAATCATAGACCACAAAGCATGAAGGCCAGCCTAGTCTGGCGAGATAAACAGAAATGTCTCCATGCTCTTATATATTTATAAGTAATATTTGTTCTAAGAACCAAATTTTGGAATAATTTGCTCCATATCAAGATGTAATGATGAATTATTTTTATCACGTTCAATGACTGATTACTGAGCTTCTACTTTTTACTAGTTCAAGTATTAAGAGTTGTATATAGAACACAAGGTGTGCAACAACAGGTGTGTGCATGCCCACCCTGCCCCTTGCATGCAGGAGATCTGGGTTTGATCTTTGTTGCAGACAAAGAATAAAAGGAGTAGAAGGAAGGAGGAGCAAGATGAGGAGGAGGAAATGAAAAAGAAAGAGGAGGAGGAAGAGGGACGAGGAAGAGGAAGATAAGGAGAAGAATATCAATATACCACTCTTTTAAAGTGAGAAAAATATTATTTATTAATACCCTATATATACATAGATCAGGAATAATAAATTTATATGTATAGCTTACTAAATTCAAAGCTCTCTTAACAATTTAATCAATTATATTTCAATGCAAAATTATTTAGAATTGCTTAATTAATTTTATGACACAATGGCTAACACTAATTTCAAAAAATACAATCTTGATATTATAAAACAGTATATAAAAGTGACAAGTTTATGTTTTGTAATTTATTTTGGTATCTGAGTAAACATAACAAAAAAAAGGGCAACTAAAAGGGACCCAATTCGTAAAAATAATAAAGTTAATTAAAGAGGGCAGTGTGGGTTGAGAGAGGATTTTTTTAAAAGAAAGTTCATAGTCATTAAGTTGAATCAGCAGGACTTTGGCGCTTTAAGGGTCCTATTAATTTTGGAACTGGAAAGAGAATGGAGACAAAAGGGATGATGACCAAGCTTCCACTGAAGGATTTGGCTCTGTTTTCTTTCTCCGTTTCTTTTCTTTTTTATTTTGGAGGGGGAGGTGGGCAAGCTGAGGTGTGGCTACACTAAGTAGTGGTCAGAGTTTACTCCCGGCTCTCTGCTCAGGCATCATACCTAGCAGGGCTCAGGGCACCACACAGGATGTCAGGGACGGAACGCAGAAGCCATCCTATACGCTGTATTGTCACACCAGCAACAAGATATGTGGAATTTGTGGCAGCTCTAGGAAACTTAATTAAAAAGTTCTTGCTGGCGGTTATAACTGATGTTCTGGTTAAAAAGTTTGAAAGGTAAATACAAGTCATCAGTAAACAGTGACTATTTCCAAGCGTAAAAAAGGCCAGCTCTCTTAGGGGAAATTACAGAAAATAAAAGTGCACATGCTGAAAGAAGGACATCAATGGGAAAGACAAAAAAGTGAAAAATTACAGGGGACTGTGGAACTGCGAAGAGCAATATATGTGATGTATGAGAGGACAATCTCGATCGTATAATATGATCTCATAATTTCCGACTCTAAGAAAAGATCAACAGTGTGGACCTAGATGGGGACCAAGGTTGTATGTTGAGTTGGAAATTATGTGGTGATTGATTAAAAAAAAGATATTTCTATAAAAAATAAGAAAAATGGTCACATTCACATTGCTGTAAATTTCAAAGCATATATGGATCCCTGTTTTTCAGTACTTTGGGGAGAAGTTCATATTTCAATGGAATGGAAAAATTCAGCATAATCAATAATCTCAGATATCCATGGGAATCAAGAAAGTGATGGTATATTGTCAGGCTTATTTTTTTATTAAATATTAAGTAGCTACCATAAAGTATGTGTCACAAAGGAGGCAAACAATTGGCAGAAATGTTTGCAAGAAAACTCCCATAAAATGTTAAATAATTAATCAATATTTTCTTATTAATTGTTTCACTCTTTTTTATTATGAAAAATATTGGAAACACCTGGAAGTACATAGGGGCCTCTGGCCAGTCCAGGAAGAGTTCAGGGGGGGCAACAGGTTGCACTTGCTATTGTCAGGGGCTGCACTGGCTACACCTAATGGTGCATGGGAAACATGTGGCCACAGGGATCTAACTCAGGAACTCTCGAACTATCCTCCCAAGTATAAGACCCTTTTCATACACGCATAAGGGAAAATGTATGTTTTTGTTAATTTATATCTACCTTATTTATAATTGTTTAAAGCATGAAACAATGATTTAATTGAACTAGAATAATACAATTTTAATTATTCAAAAATTTAAAATTATTTGACTATTTTTATATTATCAAATTGAACATAATTTTATATTCAATTTCAAAATATACCTAAATTACCATTTAATGGTTATTTAAAGTATTGTTTAAAATAATTTTAAATCATTGAATTTATGTTACACATATTTTATTTAAATATGATATGCAAATTGTCATATAATACTATGAATATATATTAGAGCTATTTTAAAGCTTATATATAAATAATACTCCTTAACAAAAAATAGAGAATAGACAGCAGTTTTGTTGGTGTTTCTTATATATTGTAAATAGTGCCTACTCTAAAAAGAATGTAGGCAAGTAATGATAATTTAGCTGCACAAAAATTATAGTGCTATTTGATTAAAACCTCCAAATATTGTTATTTTTTACATAATACCATTTAAAGAAATTTCATGTAGGAGGCTTGTGTTCAAGATAGGTTATTTTGGAGTTTTATTTTCCCCCATGAAAATTGGAGCCTGTTAAACAATGCAAATTATATGAAGAGCTCCAGGTGGTCCATTTTCTTTCATTTTGTCTGGTTTCCTGCAGACTTTAATAACCAATTGTTTCATGACTTAAATAATGTTGAGTGTTAGAATATTCACTGTGATAAATTCAGGTACAAACCACAGGATGTAGAGATTCAATAAATGGAATTTTTCCCCCCATTGAGTCACTGTTATCTCTAATAACTTGGACTCACACTGTTGCTGCCATTCTTATAAAGGAAAAAGCTATTTTATACAAAATTCCATCTATCACACATCAGTCCCACCTCTCTCTACCACCACTGTAATGGAACTTAGAGGGTTTTTTTTTTTTTTTGCTTTTTTGGGTCACACCTGGCAACACTCAGGGGTTACTCCTGGCTCTGCACTCAGGAATTACTCCTGGTGGTGCGCGGGGGACCATATGGGATGCTCGAACCTGGGCCAGCATAGGCCAGCTGTGTGCAAGGCAAGCGCCCTACCCGCTGGGCTATCATTCCGGCCCTGTTAGAGCATTTTTTTTAAAGTATTTTTATATGTCTTGACAGGTAATTAAGTAGATTGGATAGAAATAGATAGAGGACCCCTTTCCAGACAGCTTGGGATAGCCTATAAATATAACTTAGAAATTTTGGGGAGTCTAGAGAAATACCTCAAAGGGCTGAGGAGATGCTTAACATGCTGGAAATCTGGGGTTGAACTCCAGCTATGTATAAAGTCAGATAATTTATAGGAGTGACCCCAGAGCACCTGAGCCTTGCTATGTGTGGACATAAAAGGAAATAAAAAATAGAAAATTTAAATGTCAGAAGTTGGATTATTTAATGAGATATAGTAAATCTAAAGCTAAAAAATCAAGCCAACTTCCCTTAAAATTAAAGTGTCACATGATAATCCCTAATTTTATGTATTGAAAGCCACAAGGTGTAAGAGAAGAGGAAGAAAGTAAGAGACAGAGACAGAGAAAAAGAAAGAGAGGAAAAGGAAAAGTGCCTGCCATAGAGGCAGTTGGGAGGAGGGGAGGGAATCTGGGGATATCGGTGGTGGGAAATGTGCACTTGTGGAGGGGTGCTAGAACACTGTATGACTAAAAACCAATAACACTTTGTAATGCATGCCCTTTACATATATATATGATATATAGATATTAAAAGAATGATGTGAAGGGATTACAATTTTAAAGATGGAAGATTAGAAAAAATTGCTGATAGCGTATATTTCTGCTTAAATTCTACATTGTGCTCATACTAATTTACTGACAAAAGTATAAATGATCATGTTATTTTTTACTTTCTCATTGTTTAAAATATCCTATGGCTTGCAGTTTTTGTGCTTGTGTAGAAAGAGATGAAAAACCAGTGATATATTTTTTAAATAAAGCTTAGC